>VMDO01002861.1:0-156880 GCA_007922755.1 Pedetes capensis | reverse complement strand
TAAGGAAGTGAAGAAAAAATTCAAGCCTCGAGTGGCAGTAGTGAAAGATTCTACAGGGAAAATATTAAATGATGCAGGAAACATCAAAAGAAGATGGGAAGAATGCACAGAGTCATTATACAAGAAAGAATTGGTAGATGACCAACCATTCCAAGAGGTTGCATATGAAGAGGAACCAATGGTGTTGAAGGACGAAGTGGAAGCTGCCTTGAAAGAACTGGCGAAACACAAGGCTCCAGGAATTGATGGGATACCAATAGAGATGTTTCAACAAACAGATGCAGCACTGGAGGTGTCAACATGTTTATGCCAACAGATTTGGAAAACAGCTACATGGCCAACTGACTGGAAGAGATCCATATTTGTGCCTATTCCCAAAAAAGGGGGTCCAACTGAATGTGCAAACTATTGGACAATATCATTCATATCGCACACCAGCAAAATTCTACTAAAGATCATTCAGAAGCGACTGCAGCAGTACATAGACAGGGAATTACCAGAAAATCAAGCAGGATTCTAGATGAGGGCGGGGTATCAGAGACATCATTGCTGATGTCAGGTGGATATTAGCTGAAAGCAGAGAATATCAAAGAGATGTCTATCTATGTTTTATTGACTACACAAAAGCATTTGATTGTGTGGATCATAACAAATTTTGGATAACACTTCGGAAAATTGGAATATCAGAACACCTAATTGTGCTCATGAGAAATCTGTACATAAACCAGGAGGCAGTTGTTAGAATAGAACAAGGAAACACTGAGTGGTTTAAAGTTGAGAAAGGTGTGTGTCAGGGCTGTATACTTTCACCCTTTCTCTTCAATTTATACGCTGAGCAAATAATCCGAGAAGCTGGACTTTATGAGGAAGAACGCGGCATCAAGATTGGAGGAAGACTCATTAACAACCTGTGTTATGCAGATGACACAACTCTGCTTGCTGAAAGTGAAGACGATTTAAAACATTTACTGATGAAGATCAAAGATCATAGCCTTCAATATGGGTTATGACTAAACATCAACAAAACAAAAATCCTTACAACTGGGTCAGCACGCAACTTCACAATAAATGGAGAAAAGATTGAGGTTGTCCAAGATTTTGCTTTACTTGTCTCTATGATCAACACTCGTGGAAGCAGCAATCAAGGAATCAAAAGACGCATTGTTCTAGGAAAAGCTGTGGTAAACGATCTCTTTAGAGTATTGAAAAGCAAAGATGTCACATTGAAGACAAAGGTGCGTCTGACTCATGCCATGGTATTTTCAGTGGCATCATATGGTTGTGAAAGCTGGAAATTGAACAAGAGAGACAGAAAAAGAATTGATGCTTTTGAATTGTGGTGCTGGAGATGTCTATTGAATATACCATGGACTGCCAAAAGAACCAACAAATCTGTCCTAGAAGAAATACTACCAGAGTGCTCCTTGGAAGCAAGAATGGCCAAACTTGCGTCTTACATATTTCAGACATGTGGTCAGGAGAGATCAATCCCTGGAGAAGGACATCATGTTTGGGAGAGTGGCAGGTCAACACAAAAGAGGGAAACTCTCCACCAGATGGATCGACACAATGTCTGCAACAATGAGCTTAACCATAAATGAGATTGTTTGCCTGGCACAGAATCTGCAAGTGTTTCGATCTGCTGTACACAGGGTCGCTATGAGTAGGACTCAACTCGACGCACCTAACAACAACAACAACAATACCCTGACAGTCCTCAGATTTGTTTACAGGCAACATGGATGGTGTGCAATGTAAATGCACAGTTTCATCAGAACTGATGAAAATATTCAGATTCTCATCACAATTTCCACAAACAAATTCTTGGACCTATGTTTTCTCTATCTTGGCACCACAAATGAAGTTTTCTGCAAGAACAAAGTTCAGATCTCAGTTATGCATAATAAGTCTGAGTGATATAAGGTAGACGTCAGTCCCTTTATAGGGTGAGTGATAAGTGCTAGAGGTGATTGGACTTGGCATATTCCAAATGGCTCCAGGGCAACACTTGTCTCTCATGTGCTCACTGAAGTTCTTTTGTACATATGACTGGAAAGGCATTTAGATGCTTGAAACTAAATCCAAGAGAGTTCTCAAACCCGATCATTATGGCCAGCTGCCAACTTGACTTTGGTTACTGTATCTTCAATACTGACATACTTTATAAAAGATGATGCTTTATATACAACCAGAAAATTGCTTTGTCAAATCGAATGCTTCAGTTTTGACTTGTAAAGTATGTTGTAGAGATTGTTTGCAACACCTCCAAATAATCGTATATTGGAATTTACCTTGTGGTGATCCCATTTATTTAGTGGTTGATAAAATCTTCTCTCTAGGTTGCAAGATACTGACTCAACTTAGGAGAAGTCTAGTCCTTTGTTATTTCAGATTCAGGCAAGGTTGAAGGAGAGGAATTTATTGTGGAATTAATTTGGAGAAGTTTATATGAATAGATTCATACAGATGAATAGGTGATCTAGAATAGATTCAAGAATGAGATAATATCAAGAGTTATAATCAAAATTTCAAAACTTTCCCCCACATTTTTATTTTTTAACAAACATAAATGCATATACTTTAAACAGTTTGTACTTCTATAAAATTTTATATAGAAAAGAAAATTCTCTTGCTGCTCTTTTTCCTATTTTCTTTCTCTAAAGCCAATTACACTCACCTAATTTTAATAGGGGATGGGATTTAGCTCACTTGGTAGATTATCACTCTGCAGTCTCTGAGGTCCTGAGTTCGATTACCGGCACCACAAAAAGGTGAGAAGGATGTGAGAATCTAATCCTGAGGCAATCCGAAACAATTAGCCATTGAAAACCCTCTAAGGGTTGCTATGAGTCGGACATGACTCTAGGGTACCTAACAACCGCAACAACAATTTTAATAGGGTTATAGAGGCAGAGTCATTATGTCAAACTGCTTTTGGGATTCTGTTTTTGTTTATAGGTAGATAAGAATAAAGGATTATTGTCGTTTGGTGCCATTGAGTCAGGTTCAATTCATAGCAACCCTATGTACAATAGAATGAAACATTCCCTAACTCTGTGCCAGGAACAGGATCTTTTTTATGTTCAAACCTATTGTTGCAACCACTGTGTCAATCCATCTAGTTGAGGGTGTTCCTTTTATTTTTGTTGACCTGCCGCTCTCCCAAATAGTATGCCCTTTTCTAGAGATTGGTCTTTCCTAACAACATGTCCAAAATATGTAAGACATAGTCTAGCCATCCTTGCTTCCATGGAGCACTCTGGTTGCACTTCTAATATGAACAGGTTGGTTCTTTTGGCAGTCCAGGGTATATTCAATATTTGTCTCTAGCACAATAATTCAAAAGCATCAATTCTTTTCCTATCTCCCTCATTCAATGTCCAACTTTTACAACCATATGATGAGACTGAAAGTGCCATGGCATGAGTCAGGCACACCTTGGTCTTCAATGTGACATCTTTACTTTTTAGCACTTTAAAGAGGTCTTTTGCAGCAACTTTTCCCAGTGCAATGCATCTTTTGATTTCCTGACTGCTGCTTCCATATGTGTTAGCTGTAAAACCAAGTAAAGCAAAACCTAGGACAACCTCAATCTTTTCTCCATTTATCATAAATCGTTCCTAATAAGTAAAAGGACAAACAGCACAATGAGAGGCCAGCATAAATGACAAGTATTTTGGCACTCCCCAATTGCTAAGAATTTAGGTACAAATATTTTACTATTATAAAGAATGCCCCCATAAATTTCTTGACAAATACAACTTTGCATACTCATATGTATCAATGTTTTAGACAGATTTCAGGAAATGAAATACTAAGGAAATTCAAATGGAATTCACATTGTACAATTGAATACTGCCAAAGTTTAGATTTCTTTTGTTCCTCTAAGAATGAGGGTATTTCTCTGCAAATTTACCAACACAGAACATTATCTGTTTGCTTAAGTCTTTGTCTATCTAACTGATAATGTAATTTGGTAAAGGTAAAATGCATATTGTTTAAAAAGATTTTTATTAGTGATTAAGCACTATGAAAGTTATATATTGCAATGCTGAAATAGAATCTCTCAGCATAAAGGTATGTAAAGGCATGCCCTCCATCAATTCAGCTTTCCTACTTCTGGATCCTAGTGTATTCAATCTATCTTTATAAGGCCAAGTTTCAAAAGGAAATAAGTAATTTCTAATTCAGATTCTTATACATTGAACATATAGCCAGTCTCTCTTTCCTCACATTGTCCTCTTGTTTAAATTCACTTATGTTTGTTGGAAATTTATGTTTCTGTTTGTTTTCTCAATACTTGAGGTTGAACCTAGGGCGTCCCACATATCTTGCAAGTACTCTTCCACTGAGTGTCATGCCTAGCTTATTTTAAATTTTTTTACATGTTTTATTTTGACTTAGAGTCTCACTAAGTTGTGTAGCCTAACTCTGGCCTGGAACTTGCAATTCTTCTGCTTCCGTCTCCCAAGTCACTGTGATTACAGGCATGAGCGACTATGCCAAGTCTGGAAATTTATGTTTCTTATTAAAATTTTCACCCCCTTTAATGCAGAAATTTTATCTCATTTATCTTTATATCTTCTCTAAACCTAGTGTTTAGTGCAATACTCAATTCATTTCTGTTGTGTGAGCTGATTGTCTATGTACCTCCAGCTGACAGATTTCCTTTCAGATCTGAGTGTTCAGCCCAGCTTTTATACCTAGTTCTATAGAGTACAGCCATACCACCCTTGCGGTGTCTGATCCCTAAGCAGAGTCTGGCTAGGTTAGTCCTCGGATGGGAGACCACCTGAGAATACTGGGTACCGTAGGCTTGGAAGAAGGACCTAGCAGCCCCCTCCCAAAACAATTAGCCATGGAAAACCATACAAATGGTAGAGAAGTACTGACAATAGTGATAGGAATGGTAAGTGTGGGGAATGTTTGGTTCTAGTGTACATAGAGTTACTACAAGTCAGAATCCACTTGACAGCATCTAACAAACAATAATGAGTTAGACCTAACTTGATGGCACCAAACAACAACAAAAGTATCCAGCCTTTTATCTTCTTCATACAATCAGAGAATTCACCTATATGATCACTAAAGTTCTTTTTTTAAACAAGGAATCTATAAACACTTTGCCTTTTTTATTATATGTGAGCAATTACTGTGCATATTATAAAATATAATTTAAATATTATGTTGTCTAGATGCACATTTCCAGTTAACAAATCTACAAGATATGTTCCGTTTCAAAAGTTGCATTAAGAAATGGCCTTTTTTAGACAGTTGTCACCTCTTTGCAGTGTGTTAGCCCCATCTAGTGAATGATTAATGAATTCTCGAAAGCCAATAGCATATGAACATTTTTAAAGCTACTACTGAATCCTACATCATCCGGTTTCCATTCTCCAAGATCTTCCTATCTTAGACATAGTCAAGATTGAAAAAGAAATTTATTATGACATTAACTTGGGAAATATTTGTGTGCCTTTGTAGAAATATGATCAGTATAAGAAATAAATAATATGAAGAGTTGTAAGCAAATTCTCAAACCATTCCCTTGTTTTTATTGTTAGCAAACATATACATGCACATGGTTTAAATAGTCAAATAATTCTATAATAGTAGATACAGAAACCAGAAATCCCCATTTTCTTTCCTTAACAGCGCTAACAACAACAACAACAACAACAACAACAACAACAACAACAACAACGGGAATTACATTTACCTAAGTTTAGCTGATGGGCTGGGGTTTAGCTCAGTTGAAAGATTGCTTCTCTGCCCTCTCTGAGGACCCGGGGTTCAATCCCCAGCCCCACAAAAATGGGAAAGGATGTGACAGTCCATTCCTGAAGCAGTCCCAAAACAGTCAGCCGTTGAAAACCCTGTGAGTGTTGCTATGAATTGGATCCTACTGAATGGCACCTAACAACAACAATTTAGGTGATTATTTTAGTATTTATCTTCATTCTTAAATAACATTTGTATTGCTACTCCTTGATTTTATTCATCTTTAAACATTAAGAAGAAGAGTTACGCCATGTGTGATGGCACATACCTATAATCCCAGCGACTAGGGAGGAGGCAGGAGCATCCCAAGTTTGAGGCCAGAGCAGCATGAGTAACTTAGTGAGATCCTGACTTAAAGTAAAAAATGAAAATGGGCTTGGAGTGCAGCCCAGAGGTAGAACAGTTGCAAATTATGGCCAAGGCCCTGGGTTCAACCTCCAAGAACAACAACAACAACAACAACAACAACAACAGATATATATATATATATATATATATATATATATATATATATATATATATATAAAATTTTCTTTTCTTGAGAATGCCATATCTAGTGAGACATAAACTTGGGTAACTTTTCTTTCCTTCTCATCTCCCAGAGCCCAGGTGTTGTTATGTTTTGTGATTTGCTTAGTTTTCTATATATTTAACATCAATTTATACTCAAATTTGCTACCCACTAAAATCAACACTACGAAAATGGGATAAGGACCTCGCCACCCACTCCTGAAGAAATCCTGAAACAATCAGCCATTGAAAACCCCATATAGGTTGCTGTTTGTTGGACCCAACTCAATGGCATCTAACAACAAGTGGATAGTGTGTTTTCTTTACATTGCCTTTCTTTATCTCTTGATGTGGCCTCAATCTTGTGGCAGAGACTTTCCTCAGTTATGCAGTATTCTCTGATGGCTGCTCATTGGCAATGGTGAGGAACTTTAAAGTCACTGGAGAGCTCTGAGCTTGTGGTTGGGTTTGACTCTGTGAATTTCACTGCAGGACCTTCTGGGAGGGCTATGTAGCCACCTCCTGCATATTCCTCAAAGGGCAAGCTGTTTCCCTTTTGCAGGGCAAAGGCTAGGTGTCAGCATTCTGGGATGCAAGAGTGGTAAGTGGGTCAGAGTCCCAGTACCTGTATGCACTGTGAACTAGGGGGGCTAAGAGAAGTGCCCTATGCTGAATGGTACCAAGAACCCCTTAGTGCACAGGAACTCTGTCTTTTATTAACACAAAGAGTAAAACTTTGGTTTTTGCTATTGTTGTGGAGGGTACCTAGAAATTTAGTTGTTTCCTAAGTGGTCTTTCAATTAGTCTCCCTCATTAATAATAGATCTTTTCATTGCAGTTCTTAGAAAGTCTGGATATTGCCAATTCCAGAGCACTGTGGTGATTTGTGTATGGTAAATTGAGTTGCTTCCTGTATTTCCTCATTACAGTTTAAGATTTTATTTTTCCAAATGCATTTGCTTTTCAGCTTCTGAAACTTTCCTCTTTTATCTCTGCTCACTTCTTTTTTTGCAGATTTGCCTTTTAAATCAATCTCCTTTTTGTGAAGTTGAGGAAAAGAGATGCATGTTCATAATAGTGAGTAATCTGTTTTTAGCTTTGGATTTGATTTAATTTGCACTGACATATTGATATAATACATCATATTGTAGCTAAATGCATATGTTTTAAATGAATTCACATATATCTATGTGTGTCCATATCTATTTCTGTCTGATTTAGGTGACCCACTATGAACTTACTGTCACTGAACACAGAAGGGGAAAGCAACTAGTGGGGAAGGGACAAAAAGAAATTTATTCATTCCTTGTGTTACTTATTTCCTGTTAGGGGACTTGGACATGTTTGGAAGAAGTTGCTTTTTGTTTTTGTTGTCACATTGTCACAAGGGTACAGTTTGTTATATTAGTCCCTTAAAAGTTTAAGTACTTAACCTATAAAAATTTACTGAAAGAGTAATTTACTAAATAGCACTTAGGTGATTTTGAGAGTTAATGTAACTTCCTAGAATGTAACTAGAGAGCAAAGAGAGTTTATTTAAAATAAACTGTATTTAGGCAGAAAAAGTGGGAAAATTAAGGTTACCATTCCTTTAAATCTAGTCAGAGAAGTATTTTCATGTTACTCATATAGATAATGGTCACAGGTATCACTGTAGCGTAGATTTTGCAGGCCACATGACTGACAGCTAAAATCTGTTAGAGTTAATGGAGGAGTAATTCTTAAAAGTCCCTAAGATTAAGAGAAACAATGATGATGTAAATCCTCTTACAAGTCCTAAAGAAAGGTAAATTCTGTTTTGCAAAGGTCCCTGGAGACTCTGGGAAATTCCCTAAACCTAAATCGTAAGTGTGATGAACTTGGAGATGTGTGGGTTTGTCCTCTTTGAAAAGGTGGAAGGTGTTTGTGTTTTGTGTCCATATTGCAAAAATGGGAGAAGGATATGGCAATCCACTTCTGAAACACTCCCGAAACAATCAGCATACGGAAACCCTATGAATAGCAGAGAAGCACTGACAATTGTTCTGCACATGGCACAGTGTTGAGGAGTGTTTGGTTCTGTTGTACACAGGATTGCTATGAGTAGTACCCAACTTGATGGCACCTAACAACAACAACAATAACAACAGCACAAGATTAAGAGATATAAAAAAGCCATAAACATACATATACACACATTCATACACATATGTTGTTGTTAGGTGCCATTGAGTCGGTATCCAACTCATAGCAACCCTTATAGGGTTTTCAATGGCTGACTGTTCCGGGATTGCCTTGGGAGTGGATTGCCAGGTCCTTCTCCCATTTTTGCGGTGCTGGGAATTGAACTCGGGACCTCAGAGACTGCAGCGCAGCGCTCTACCTACTGAGCTAAATCCCAGCCCTCATACACATATACACATAGATAATCAAATAGAAGCATGGAAACTTTGGAAGTCACCTAAACAATAAAAATGTCATTCTTCACATTTTATTTTCTTAAATCAAATTATAAAAATCTTTTAAAGTTATCCCAACTGAATATTAGAAATTATCTATTTAAGAGTAAATTTGTATATGTTATTCATTGGAGATTTAACTACACAAACTTAATTTATGATAAATAGCTCTTGAATTCTGGATGGGATGCATTTTCCAGTTTATGAAGCCAATACATAAAATATAATTCAGAAAACAACATTCTTAGGGTATTCTTGAAATGAAGAGGTGTTAATGAATATTGTAATCAATTTCTACTTTTATATTTTTTAAAGAGGGGATGAATTAAAAACAATGTCAGTTATAACATACAGAGACTCCTGCAGAGTTGCCTTTCTGTGGTACCTGGTGTTTTTAAATAAGATTACATTCTTATCACCTTAAACCTCTATTCCCATTAACCTCAGTAGGGATTACAAACAAGTGAGTGACAGGCAATTTACTCTGAGGTATGTGGCTTTGTGCTAATGTGGGATAGAGCATATCTCTGTGAACACCTGATATTAGCTGAGTACAACAGATCCAGGGCACTTCTCGAGCCTGTCCCTGAGAAATGCCACCTGTTTCAGAAAGTGGGAAGCTCATTGCACAAGTGGAACAAAGAAAGAGAATGGAAGAAAGATTTTCCAGAGGGTTCCCAAATTAGATTTGGGTGGCTGAAGGGTTCACAATCATGTTTTTATTGACTATATGGTCATTTAAAATAATTCAGTATAAACCATATGCTGCAGGTATATAAAATCTCTAGTGAAGGGGCAATTTCTTAGTATTTGAAGGATCCTGAACAAAAATCAACCTATTTGTGTCTATGACTTGAGAAATTTTTTTTGTTTCTTGTAGTCCTTGGAGTTTCAACCCAGGGCCTCACACATGCTTTGCAAGTGCTCTACCGCTGAGCTACACCCCCAGCCATTTTTTTAAAAAAAGTTTTTATCTTGAGACAGATATGCAGGTTGCCTTTGGCCCTGAACCTGCAATCCTCCAGCCACTGCCATCCAAGTCACAAGGATTACAGGTTTGTGCTACTTCATCCAGTGTTATGACTTGAGAATTCTTAAAATATATATCAGAGAGCTTATGTTATCATAAGAGATGATCTTTTTTGTCCTGTGGTACAACAGTGTTGAGCCCAGGTCCCACCACAAGCTAGGCAAGTGTTCCACCACAGAGCCACACCCCTATCCCTCAGTTTTATTTACTTATTAATTTTTAATTTGATTCAGGATCTCACTAAGTTATGCAAGCTGCCTCTGACCTCAAACTTATGATCCTCCTGCCTCTGCCTCCTGATTACAGGCATATGCCACCATGCCAGGCTATGATGGGGTATTTAAAATTGATGAAATGAGCATCCTTTAAGACAGCTGATGGATCAGGAAGGTTGTCCAGGTCCCTCTCCCTTGCATGAGTGAGAATTTTGCAATCCCTGCAGTGTTGTATCTGTGGCCAAGAGTTCTTGTTGTTCTGCCTCCCTCTACACCCCAGAGGATTCTATCACCTCATTTAATGCAAACTGGTGGTTCTTGCCATCAAGGCTTCTATGCATCCTCCTCAGTGTAACCTTTTCTTGCAAGGGGCTAAAGGTCATGGTTAGAGCAGAGGGTGAGTTTCCTTCAATGGGTGGCATGATTATTTTTATGCTTGTTCTGTCAATATTTAGGCCAATGGCAGAATTTGATTTGACTATAACATACCTGGTGGTGAACTCCAGATGGTCACATGCATCACCCTTTCTTACCAATAACTACAGCTCACCCCCTACATACCATTTGGCAATGTAATACCACTGTTAAAAGTGTTAGCAGATAACCATAACCTTGAATTCTACCAATCCCGTCACCCTAAGCCCCAACCACCCATTTCCTTTTATCCCCTATGATCTAGCAACTGAGAAGTCACTTTCTGAACTCTGCCTACAAGATAAGCAATGTGGCAAACTAAGTTAGGCATTACTATTACCATTTTAGATATGTGAATCCCTAGGTTCAGACAGTGTAAGCACCCTACCAAAGGTCATACTTTGCAACAGAGACAAGTTTTTAACTCAGAACAATCTGACTTCCAAGGGCTTGAATTTCATACTTTTATCGCTTTGTTGGGGTAAGTAGGGAGTTAGGAAAATTGGGGCGAGAGGCTAACCTCAGAGGCTGTAATGGAAAAACTCCAAGGTTAAATCTATTTTTAAGCACTGGCCTTCCTCTGAGAAACTAAATGTATACAACACTGGTCTTTCAGTAGGTGATAAAGGATCATGGGTTGTTTATAATTAACCAATAGGATAATTTTAGTGGACACTAAACTAAAAGGTAAATTGATGACGTGTAAAAGCTGTTAGTTATTGTTTCTTCCTATCTCAGGTATATCCTGAGTCCAAAGTTTCACAAAATACTTCTAGCTAACTATAAAGTAAAAACCTAGTAATACTCTTTTCCTCAGCTCAAAGAAGCAGGATTGTTATTCCTAAGGCCACACAAAATAACTCTTGGCCCAATACAAAAGTAAACTAAATTATTCTCTTTCCTAATTCTAAACTGGAATACAAATTGATAATCAGTTCAGTTAACAACTCCTTGCTGACCCAAAAACAAAAAGGTAAGCTAATAACAAAAAAGCTGTTCCTTTCTGGCCCAAAAGCCAAAAGGCAAACTGACAATCAATACCAGGTCCACCCCAAAAAATGCTCAATCAAATTACTTACTGTTTGGTCTGTCTAGGAAATGCTAAACTTGAGTTCTGTGCCCAGGGTTCCTGTCATGCTGGGTGGACTGCTATTTTATTCTGACTTCAATAAACCATAGGGGAAGGAAAGATTGGGATCCATATTTCTCAGGGAGCTCACTTTGTTTATCTATGGGGTTTTTCCTTCTATTAAAAATTTGGTTAACCGTTCTTTTGGTCTTTGCCTTTGCCTGCAGGAGAATTCCAATCTTAGCTCAATTCACTGAAAGAACCAGGTCGCTCTAGGTTTCTCTACAGTTCTCCAGGTGCCTCAGTTTCCCCAGTAACAGCTTCTTAAAGGAGAAATGTGTTTTTCATCACCACCACAAGTGTACCTACTAGCATAGATGAAATATAAACTTCAGTGGGCAAGAGGCTCAAGACTCAGCAGGGATGGAGCTGACCCAGGATTCTCACTCTGAAACAATTTCCCTTTTCCAGTCAGATGGGAGTGCCTCTCACTTAGGTTAAGATATTCATTCTAATCTCTATTGAGCAAATATTGAGTTAGTTTTAATAAGAAAGGTAAAACAGGTAGGTGCCTTTAATCCATGTAGAATGGGGAGGAAGAGTAAAATAAAATTCATGATCTTGCCTTCCATTTGGTCTTGATTTGAAGATGACACAGGGCTAAGACATGCTATTTTAGAATGTCAACGTTAGAGATTATCTCATATAATAATTCTCAAACATTTTGGTCTTAGGAACCCCTTACACTCCAAAATTATTGAGGGCTCCAGAGAACTTTAACTTTTTAAATTTGTATACATCCAAATTTATTCTATTAGAAATTAAAACAGAATTATTAAGATTTTAAGTATTAATTCACTTATAAATAATAATAAACAAATTACATAGTCAAATAACATTTGATTTATAATGACTATATTTTTAAATGAAAAAATGAGTAGAGTTGTTTTAGAGTTTAAAAAATCTTTTTAGTAGAAGACATATTCTATTGCTGTCCTTAATGCATATGCATTCAATATATTGCAACATGTTGTTTGTTGGAAGGCTATGAAGAAAATCTGACCCCACATGGATAAAGAGTTGGAAAATTTTCTTTCACTCAATCTAGTGAGGCAATGATATTGGTCAATCTATTGAAATGCCTTGGTCAAGATCATTAGTTCCTTCGTAGAGTGGTCAACATTCAGCCATAGCTTACTGTGGTGTGTAGTAGCATTCAGTAGAGATATTCACCATCTCCTTCAATATTTTCTTCATTTGGCTTTTACTGTACCACAAACTTCATATTTTAAATTTGTGTTTGATTTTTGTTTTGACTTCTAACTCTCATGCTCTCTCAGTCTCCTTTGTTGACATTTGTCTTCCCAGAATCTAATATTTTAAATACTCTAGCTGGGTGCTGTGCTTGGATCACCTATTTTCTCTCTCTGAAGAGACCTCATTTCAGCCATGGACTTACAAAATAGCACCCACATTTCTGTCCTACTGTTCTTATCAAACTCCAAATGTACAGTCTATCCAGGTAATCTAAATATATACAAGGTAGCTAATGCTTGAATATAAAGTAAACATTTGAAACAGCCTGTCTGCAACAGATCTTTAATTTCTTGCTCCCCTCTTCAAAATAATGCTGTTCATTTATTAATCTTTCTCATTATTAGCATCAGCCCTAGAACTTTGGGTCATTGGTTCTGATTTTTTCTCACATTTTACAAGAAATCTGTCAGAAAATTGTTGTCTTTTCTTTCTTTGAAACTGATGTTGAGACTCACCATTTCCATTATTGCCAGCCTTGCCAAAGCCACCTGACCTGACTTACTGCCATGTCTCCTTTTCTGGCAACAGCTTCCTCTCTTCTTCTATTGGTCATTTTGAGTGTGTCTTATATCTTCCCAGCAGCTGGAAGGATGCAGTCACTTTTCTTCTTAATACAAATGTGTATGTGATATATCATGAGTCTGGTCAACATAAAGCTATATAAATAAAGGCTACAACCACATATGAAATAATGTTATGTGTTATAAGGAATGGATATTCCCAACATATTATAGTGGATAACTTGGGTAGGAAAAGGAACACGGATGAGGACTGGGAACACAAGAGAAAGGTGAAACAGAAATAGGATCTTGCAAAGACCCACCAGGAAAATGTTATATGATCTAGGAAATATGATTAACTCAACTTTTTTGAGCATGATATTCAAAATTTAAAAAAGTACAAAATAAATATATTTTTAAATGAATAGTCTGTGACATGTAGCATTTCTTTCCAAAATATCATACCCAAATAGGTACATGTCAGTTTGAGTATTTTTTTTTTACCTCCAATCTGTGTTATTTTGTTTAAGCTGCTATATTAAAAATGACATAAATTGGTATGTTTGAAACAATAGAAACTTATTTTTCTAAGTTTTGAATGCTGGGAAATCCAAGATCAGATTGTTGACAGATTCAGTGTCTAGTGAGAGCTTTTGGTTCATAGATGACACTTTCTTAATGCGTCCTCATGTGTTGGAAGTGACAAAGCAGTTTTTGGATCTCGTTTATAAGGGGACTAATCCCATTCATGAACACTGCCCTCAAGACCTAATCACCTCCCCAAAGTCTTCCTAATATCATCACACTGGTGATTAACTTTCACTATATGAAGTTTTAGAGGACACAAACATTCAGACTGTAGCACTGCACTCTGTTCTCAGTTGAACTGGATATCCATTGATGGAGTAAATCATTGAAGTGTATACATCAGGAAATCTTTCTTTACTATCAAAGCTGTTAGAATCTCACATTTGGATCACATGTGCCAGACATAGATGCCCTTCCTCATTCTATTTTGCTTAAATGCTAAAATTTCGAAGGTCAACATGTACTTTCAGTACACTACAGTAATAGTAGAATGTGACATTGAAGGAGCAAAAATCAATTATACTTAAAAACTTGCTGCTCACAGCCTTTGAAGAAATGATAGGCACAAAATGGATGTATAACTTCTGTGAGTTAATTCAAGTGGAAAAAAAGGGAAAATTTATAATAAAATACATGTACTTTGTGTGCAACAAATAAAATGAGTTAAAATATTTAATTCTGAAATAAAATATAAAAAATGTTTAAGCTATTATTTAGGGCAGGGAAAGTATATTTAAGGAATTTTAACAATTGCTAAATATTACTATCACATGATGCTATTAAGAAATCAAATCCATTTTGTGTCAAAATAAATATGAGATGAAGTTATTGGCTTCAAGGGGAAATTAAATTACTTTTCCTACCAGCAATTTGGAATCTATTAAAAAGATGTTTCTGTGTTTATAGGTACTCTGATGCCTATTAATTTATGAGTGGAACTTTAATAAATAAAAGTACATGAGTTGAAGGAGATAGTGCAGGCTGTTTATATTTTAAGAGGGAATTTTGACGCAGACAAAGTAAGACTCCTAGTTTGCTGATATAGCTTTGTTTAAAATTTTCCAGAATCTTGTGCTTTATTATCTGATACTACATAAAAATTGAAAAAAGAAAATGGCTTCATTGTGGAAAACAAAAACAACAAAAAAGACCCACTGTTGTTGACATGAACACCAAGAAAATGGAAGTTTTGTTGCTAGGTGCTGTATACACAGTGACTTTAATTCTATCACCACTTAATAATGACTTTTATAGCACTAATTTATAGAAGAAAAACATGGGGCTTGTAAAGTTTTTGAGTTTCTCAAGTTTAGTTAGGAAAAGTAAAGTGAGGTAAACTGTGATCTGCCCAAAACTATAGGCATGTCACTCATTTCTTCCATACTTGAATCTCTGGACATTCTAATTTATCTTTGGTGAATATGTATGATTTTATTTTTGATTTTCACAAAAAGTAGCCATAGAATAAAGTGAAACTCTGGTAAAACATGGTATCAGTGATGTCAAAAGTCTAAATAAAAATGAAAAACTTAATTTATCATTTGAATATTTTGTTAGTATTATATATAAATATCCTGACACTTCCAAGTAATTTATTCAGTAGTACATGAATAAGACATAAATAGTGACCTTAACTTAGAAATCTTCAATTATATTTTATTGTTTTATAACCTAATATATAAGTTGAACATGATTTTGACTGACAGAGTATGAGAAGTAAATGTAAAATTGTACTCCCTTACTGTACTATGAAAATATAAAAAGATTTTCCTTGGCTTTGCCTTTTCATACTGAAAGTAACAGCTAATTTCAACAACTCATGCAATGATGCAGCCTTAGGTAAGATCCAATCATTGTGAGTCTCCAGAAGAATATAAAAATGCATCATGTATCTGTCTTTGAGTAAGAGCACCCTTCCAATCAAAATATTAAGGAATATTTTGATGGTATGGAATGATAGCAATAACCAACATTGTCATCTTTGGATGAGGAGGAGTTGCTGTGTGGGAATCTATGTGGTAGTTCACACTTTCCTGGATAGACAGCTTGTTGTTATTAGGTGCCCTAGAGTCCTATCCGACTCATAGTGACCCTCACAGGGTTTTCAATGGCTATTATGGGATTGCCTTGGGAGTGGATTGCCAGGTCCATCTCCCATTTTTGCGGTGCTGGGAATTGAACTCGGGACCTCAGAGACTGCAGAGCAGCACTCTACCAACTGAGCTAAATCCCCCACGCGTCTGTCAGTTTGCCGCACTGTGGGGGCTTGTGTGTTGCGATGAGGCTGAGAGCTCTGCCACTGTAACCTTGGACATGATCAAGGTTACCCATGGTGGACAGGTTTTCAGCTGAGCTTCCAGACTAAGACAGACTAGGGAGTAGGACCTGGCCAGCCACTCCCGAAACAACTAGCCATTGAGAACCCTTTTATGGATACCAAAGAGACACTGTCAGATATAGTGCCAGAAAATGAGGCACCCAGGTTGTAAGGCACTCAAGAGACTCAAAAGGGGAAGAGGTAACTCCTCCAAGTAGAGTCTACCATGATGACAGAAATGGAGTAAAGCCTCAGGGTGCTCAACTTGCTGACATGACACGACTCAAAATGAGGAGAAACAACTGTAAACATCCATTAATAATTGGAACATGGAATGTATGTAGTATGAATCTAGGCAAATTAGAAATTGTTAAAAGAGAAATGGAGTGCAGAAACATTGACATTCTAGGCATCAGTAAAATGGACCAGCATGGGCCATTTTGAGTCAGACAATCATATGGTCTACTATGCTGGTAATGATAAACTAAAGAGAAATGGGGTTGCATTCATCATCAAAAAAGACATTTCAAGATCTGTCATGAAATACAATGTTGTCAGTGATAGAATAATATCTATATGCCTACAAGGAAGGCCAGTTAATATGACTATTATTCAAATTTATACACCCACCACTAAGGCCACAAATGAAGAAAGGGAAGAACTTTATCAGCTTCTGCAATCTGAAATAGATCAAACATGCAATCAAGACATACTGATAATCACTGGTAACTGGAATGCAAAGGTTGGAAACAAAGAAGAAGGCTCAGTAGTTGGAAAATATGGTCTTGGTGACAGAAACGAAGCTGGAGATCACATGATAGAATTTTGTCAGACCAATGACATTTTCATTGCAAATACATTTTTTCAACATCATAAACGGAGACTATACACATGGACTTCACCAGAAGGAATGTACAGGAATCAAATTTACTACATATGTGGAAAGAGAAGATGGAAAAGCTCTGTACAAAATGTCAAAACAAGACCAGGTGCTGACTGTGGATCTGACCATCAACTTCTCATACGCAACTTCAAACTGAAGCTGAAGAAAATTAGAACAAGTATATGAGAGCCACAGTATGACCTTGAGTATATCCCACCTGAGTTCAGAGACCACCTCAAAAATAGGTTTAATGTATTAGACACAAATGATAGAAGACCAGAAGAGTTGTGGCATGACATAAAAGATATTATTCAAGAAGGAAGCAAAAAGTTCTTAAAAAGACAAGAAAAAAAGAAAAGACCAAATTACATGTCCAAAGAGACACTGGACCTTGCCCTCGAACATCCAGCAGCTAAAGTAAAAGGAAGGCAAGATGAAGTTAAGGAACTCAACAGAAGATTTCAGAAGGCAGCTCGAGAAGACAAAAACAAATATTATAATGAAATGTGCAAGGAGCTGGAGGCAGAAAACCAAAAGGGAAGAACACGCTCTGTGCTTCTCAAGCTTAAGGAAGTGAAGAAAAAAATTCAAGCCTCTAGTGGAAGTAGTGAAAGATTCCACAGGGAAAATATTAAATGATGCAGGAAACATCAAAAGAAGATGGGAAGAATAAACAGAGTCATTATCCAAAAAGGACTGGTAGATGACCAACCATTCCAAGAGGTTGCATAACAAGAGGAATCAATGGTGTTGAAGGACGAAACGGAAGCTGCCCTAAAAGAACTGGTGAAACACAAGGCTCCAAGAATTGATGGGATACCAATAGAGATGTTTCAACAAACAGATGCAGCACTGGAGATGTTAGCATGTTTGTGCCAACAGGTTTGGAAAACAGCTACTTGGCCAACTGACAGGAAGAGATCCATATTTGTGCCTATTCCCAAAAAAGGGGATCCAACTGAATGTGCAAAATATTGGACAATATCATTAATATCACACACGAGCAAAATTCTACTAAAGATCATTCAGAAGCGACTGCAGCAGTATATAGACAGGGAATTACCGGAAAATCAAGAAGAGGGCGGGGAACGAGGGACATCATTGCTGATGTCAGGTGGATATTAGCTGAAAGCAGAGAATATCAGAAAGATGTGTACCTATGCTTTATTGACTATGCAAAGGCATTTGATTGTGTGGATCATAACAAATTGTGGATACCACTTCAGAAAATGGGAATACCAGTTCACCTAACTGTGCTCATGAGAAACCTGTACGTGATCCAGGAGGCAGTTGTTCAAATAGAGCAAGAAAACAGTGCCTGGTTTAAAGTTGAGAAAGGTGTGGGTCAGGGCTATATAATTTCACCCTATCTCTTCAATTCATACACTGAGCAAATAATCTGAGAAGCTGGACTTTATGAGGAAGAATGTGGCATCAAGATTGGAGGAAGACTCATTAACAACCTGTGTTATGCAGATGACACAACTCTGCTTGCTGAATGTAAAGAGGATTTAAACCATTTACTGATAAAGATCAAAGATCATAGCCTTCAATATGGGTTATGACTAAACATCAACCAAACAAAAATCCTTACAACTGGATCAGCACGCAACTTCACAATAAATGGAGAAAAGATTGAGGTTGTCCAAGATTTTGCTTTGCTTGGCTCTGTAATCCATACCCACAGAAGCAGCAGTCAAGAAATCAAAAGATGCATTGCTCTAGGAAAAGCTGTGGCAAAAGATCTCTTTAGAGTATTCAAAAGCAAAGCGTCACATTGAAGACGAAGGTGCGTCTGACTCATGGCATGGTATTTTCAGTGGCATCATATGGTTGTGAAAGCTGGACATTTAACAAGAGAGGCAGAAAAATAATTGACGTTTTTTGAATTGTGGTGCTGGAGACATCTATTGAATATACCATGGACTGCCAAAAGAACCATCAGATCTGTCCTAGAAGAGGTACAACCAGAGTGCTCCTTGGAAGCAAAAATGGCCAAACTGCGTCTTACATATTTCAGACATGTGGTCAGGAGAGATCAATCCTTGGAGAAGGACATCATGTTTGGGAGAGTGGCAGGTCAACGCAAAAGAGGAAAAAGCCTCCACCAGATGGATTCACACAGTGTCTACAACAATGGGCTTAAACATAAATGAGATCATTTGCCTGGCACAGAATCAGGAAGTGTTTCTATCTGCTGTACATAGGGTTGCTATGAGTTGGACTCCAAGGGCATCTAACAACAACAACAACATGGAATGATGATCTAAATTTAAACTAATGAGGAAGCAAAAGAGAAGGATGATCACTAAAGTTAGCTGGTGACAGCAGAGGAGAAAGTGGCCTACAAATGGAAGAGAGTAACTAGACAGTTGGAACAGGAAAAGGCAAAGTGGACATTACTCATAAACTACTCGGAAAAGGGGCTTTGGTGGGCAAGAACATGGAAAGTATTTAGAATCTTAAAGAGCTTGTGATGGAATGTAGCTGCAGGTGCAGTGGGACTAGAAAAACTTCAAAGAAATGGCTAAAGATCTAACTAAATTTATTACTCCCTGTGAAGTACAAGATGGAAGTGTGATGTATTAAAAATATGATGTATTAAAAATATATCTAGATTTGGGAAATAGTAATTGGTTACAGTGGCTAGTTAAACATTAGCAGTATGATTACTAGCATTATTTTAATAACAGTGGAATTGTATAATGGCTGATAGAGGAAAAAAGCCGACATAAACTTTAGAGCCTACTTATGCTCTCTGTGCTGATAAAATTCATCCTTATTATTTTTCAAAGATGAAAAAGAGTAGAGTGAGAGGAAATTTTTCTTTAAGAAAATTATATGTAATACTTTTGACAAATCATAATTGTATACATTTATGGAAGACAAAGTGGTATTTTGATATATAATATAAAATGACTAAATCAAGCTAATTATCACATCCATCATCTTTCTTGTCTGTCATTTTTATAGTTACATATTTGAAGTTTACTTTTAGTTATTTTGGAACACACATTTTTATAGACTATTGTCACCTTTTTGTTCAATAGATATCAAACTATAATTCTCCTGTCTACCTGAAACTTTGTATCCTCTAATACCTCCCTATTCCCTTCCCTCTCCCTTTAGCTTTTGGCAACCTTCATTCTACTCTTCACTTCTATGGGAATTTTTGGATTTGTAGTTAGAGTGAAAGTATACAGCCCTGATGCACACTTTTCTCAACTTTAAGCCAGGCAGTATTTACTTGTTCTATTCAAACAACTGCCTCCTGGGTCACATCCAGATTCCTCATGAGTAAAATTAGGTGTTCTGGTATTCCCATTTTCTGGTGTTCTCCATAGTTTGTTATGATCCACACAGTCAAATGCCTTTGCATAGTAAATAAAACATAGATAGACATCTTTCTGATATTCTCTTACAGCTAATATCCATCTGACATCAGCCATAATGTATCTGGCTCCCCATCCTCTTTTGAAACCAGCTTGATTTTCTGATAATTCCTTGTCTATATACTGCTGCAGTCACTTTTGAATGATCTTTAGTAAAATTTTGCTTGTGTGTGATATTAATGATATCATCCAATAGTTTCCACCTTCAGCTGGATCCACTTTTTCGGGAATAGGCACAAATATGGATCTCCTCCAGTCAGTTGGCCAGGTAGCTATTTTCCAAAACTGTTGGCATAAACATGTTAACACTTCCAGTGCTCCATCTGTTTGTCGAAACAGCTCTATTGGTATTCCATCAATTCCTGGAGATTTGTGTTTCACCAGTTCTTTCAAGGCAGCTTCCACTTTATTCTTCAATACCATTGTTTCCCTTCATATACAACCTCTTAAAATGGTTGGTCATCTAGTAGTTCCTTTTGGATAATGACTCTGTGTATTCCTTCCATCTTCTTTTGATGTTTCCTGTATTTTTTAATATTTTCCCTGTAGATACTTTCACTACTGCCACTCAAGGTTTGAATTTTTTCTTCACTTCCTTAAGCTTGAGAAACACAGAGTGTGTTCTTCCCTTTTGGTTTCCTGCCTCCAGCTCTTTGCACATGTCATTATAATATTTGTTTTTGCCTTCTAGAGTGCCTTTTGTAATCTTCTGTTTAGTTCCTTAACTTCATCATGTCTTCCTTTTACTTTAGCTACTTGATGTTCAAGGGCAAGTTCCAGCATCTCTTTTGACATGTAATTTGGTCTTTTCTTTTTTTCCTGTCTTTTAAATAACCTTTTGTTTTCTTCATGAATGATATCTTTGATATCATTCCACAACTCATCTGGTCTCCTATCATTTGTGTCTAATGCATTAAACCTGTTCTTGAGGTGGACTCTGAATTCAGGTGGGATACACTCAAGGTTGTACCTTGGCTCTCATACACTTGTTCTAATTTTCTTCAGCTATGAGTCAGACTTGACTTGAAGGCACCTAACAACAACAACAAGCTATAGTGAGTGAATGAAAATCCTGCTGATATTTGCACCATTTACTTGGTTTGAACATGCCACAGATATTTAATCAAACCTATATATTCTCTCTAGGTTGCTACAAGTCTTTCACCTAACCTGACTATTTAATAGTTACATTTCTTATCATCACTTTGTCTGAAATTAAACATTAGAGCTATATTAGCTTTGTTGTCTTTTCTGTTAGGATCATGCACACCATTAAAAATAATAATTTTTGTTATCTCATTCTATGTATTTGTATTGACGGTTTTAGGATGTTATATCCAAGATTTCACATTTTTAGATCTTTACCTCATTGCAATGATTATCTGATTGATTCATGGATGAATATAATAGAATTCCTCAGAAATAAGAGAATGGTATTTATAGGGTGTGGATATATTATATTGAATATAATACAATACAATCTTATTAATCAAAATCAGTGCATACTTTATGTATGTTTTCTTGGATTATATAAGAAGATTATATATGGAGATCAGATGATTCTGAATATGACCATTCTCTCACTGCCCTTTCTCTTACTGAGCAGAGTTTTCATCAGTAAAAGATACAAGTATCCAATATTTTTAATTAAATTTTTAACACAAAGAAATGATGCAAAACATATTTTCAAGTTTATTTTTGGTAAAGTAAAGCATAGAGATAAATAACATAAACTATCCAGAATTGGCTTTTGCCCCTGCTCCATAATTTCATTAACAATATTAAGAAAATTTCAATAGCAACATATTAGATTGAAATTTTAGTTATGCAACTGTGTAAGTTGTTATTTGGGATGGTGTTTAACACACTTGGTAGAGTTTTTTTTCTGTGTGCTCTGAGGCCCTGGATTTTATCCCCAGCACCACAAAAATGGGAGAAGGACCTGGCAGCCCACTCCTGAAATAAACCTGAAACATTCAGCCACCTGAAACGTTCAGTGGAGCACTGACATAGTGCTGGGCATGGCACAACTTTGGAGAATGTTTTGTTCTGTTGTACATAGGGTCACTATAAGTTGGACTTGACGGCACCTAACAATGAACCTAACAACAACAAGAAGAAGTTGTTGTTTTTATAAAAAAAATCAACCATTTGATATTTACCATTACTATAAAGCATCTATCATTCTCAAAAATTTTAGTAGTGATTAATAATAAATCAATTCTCAATGAAAGAAGCATTCCAAAGATTTAAAGAAAGTTGTTGTGATCCTGACTCAGGATCCTGAGTCCAGTCCTAATCATGGCATTTCTGAAATGTTCTAATTAGAGGTGCATCTGTATAGATCTCTTTAGGTACGTACATGCAGTTGTTACTTTTATTCTGCTTGGAGACACAAAGGATTTTAATTGGTGTGACAATTTTCTGCCATGTTAGCTTCCATAGAAATGTGGCTTTGTTGTAAAAATGTGTCTCATTGATAAAAGACTCTTATGAGTTCATAGGAAAATAAAAGCCTGTTCTATTCTGTTTGGAAACATTAACAGATACTTTCCAATTTAAAGAAATTGACTTTTTGAGCCTCATTCAGTTGGGTGAAATATAAGAATTTAAAAGTGGAATCCAATTATCTCTAACTTGTACAGTTTGTTGAAAAGCTATTAAACTGAAAAACTTTAAGCATTTCAGAAGGCAAATTTAAGCTTTCTGTTGACAATAAAGCAAAATAAAAATAATTTCAAAATGAAATCCTTGACAGATCACTCATGTCTCTTTCACAATTGAGGTCTTATATACACACAAAACTAGGCTCTGTTCCTGACCAAGTCATTTATAGTATCTTTCAGTCTGTGAACTTGTTTTCTATTTGTGACAAACTATACCAGTAATTTCATCAGCACAACATTCTGTCACTAGGTGGCTCCATATAGCTTTTTAAGAGCTGTCTTCTATGAAAATCTTTCTGGTTTTGGAGCATTTTTGTGTTCTTTTCTTTCTTTCTTTCTTTCTTTCTTTCTTTCTTTCTTTCTTTCTCTTTTCATTTCACATTTTTTGCCTTTGTTTTACAGTCTGTCTAGCTCTATTGCAAACCATTAGCAGTATGAAATTAGAGCCTATGTACAATGTAATGTCAATTTCTCTGGTTAACAAATAGAGAAAGGTGACAGATGACAATTCTACAGGACAATGGTCATTGGCTCGATGCCGTTGCTCAATGTTTGGATTCTTAGTAAATTATTTCTAACTTTATTTTGTCAGAGCTTCATCTGTGTATCATGGCATGTTCTCAATATTGGGAGAGATCCCAGTAAAAGCACATGGATTTTTTTAATGTCCTTGAGACTTTCCTGATCTGAGGAAAAACTGTGATTTAGTTGGAAATATCCTGTACTAGGAATGGAAATAGTTGGAATCTATTTTGGGCTTTTGCAGAACATTAATTCAATTTGCTTGCTCACATCTCAGTTTTCTGATTCATAAAGTGAAGGGGTTGGATTAGGGGATGTTCAGGATATCTTCTGGTTTTAATTTTTAAGATGTATGATGTGTATAAAGATATTCCTTAAGTAGAGGTTACCTGCATATAGATATTATTTACTGTTAGATTATAAACTACTGAGGGAGAGAAGATTTCATTTCTCCAAAGTCAGTGCCTAAAATGGTGCCTGACACATGGTAGAAACTTGATGTATATGCAGTATTTAAGTAAATAAATGAACTGCCTAGGAGTTCTTAGTGATGGAGATCATAGGGCACCAATGAGTTTCCAAAGTCCTACTGTATCTTATTTTCCCTTTGGCTGGGCCTCCAGTTGCTGTACTTAGATTTATAGGTATACACTGATGAAGGTAAATCATGTTGGAATACATTTATTCTTTCCTGAAAGAAAATGAAAGTTTCTAGGCTTACCCAAATAACATTGATTTATAATTTAGATGAGATTGTTGTCTTAGATGCTTTAGAAAGAAAAGCATAGTATACTTAAAGGCCTGGAGCAGTGGAGTGACAATTTCTGAATAGAGACACTGGTTAATTCAGTTGGCTCTGAAGCTGCTGGGCCAAGCAGGAAGGGAAGGTTAGATAAAACAAATGAAAAGTTGAGAGTTGAGAGAAGAGGTCAAAATCTGGTAGAGAATTTATTGAAAGAAATGCTAATTGTATTTTAATAGGACTGTCAAACAGTAGAGCTAACTACAAAATATTTAGCATACATGGAAAGAAAATATCAAAATAGCATTTTGTAAGAAGTGAAAAACTGTTGATAACAGACATATATAGCTGAACTAATCCAAGTATATAACTCTGATGTTTTCTGAAGAGAACTTCTTGGTAACAAAAAAAGGATTAAGCAAGCATCTTTGAATTTATAGTGTAGAAAGTGAGCAGTATAGCACTCACAACATAATTACCTTAAATAGGTATGTACAACAAATTAAAATGCTATCCAATGCAATGTTTATATATATTTTCCATTTATGATCATCTCAGTTTTTAATATGTCTGGAAATAGACATATTTATGTGACAGCAGTCTGCTTGATCTCTGTTTGAGATCTTTTGTAGTCTATTGTTCTACAGAGAATAAGATTGGCTTCATACAGCTTGATTTTTTTTTTGTCCAGAAGAGCAAAATTTTCACCCAGGCTTGATCCCCCATTGTATAGATGCTTAGGAGTCTGTACTCTTTGCTAGAAAATATTATTAAATATTCTTGTTGACAATAGCAGCCCTGGGAGAATTCCCCATTAAATTATGCTTACTGGTATATAGGTCACAATGCAGGTACAATCAAAGTAAAATATTACTAAGGTTATTACAAACATTTTAATGGGAAAAATATCCACATTGACAGAATTTGGAGAATTTTGCTTAGATGCTTTTAACATAAAATATTTAGAAAATTCTAGCAATTCTCTGTTTTGGAAGCAAAGATATTTGTCTTTGGCTCATGATATTTTTATACATGTTATGACCCAAGTGCTTTGTTATGGCTGGAAAGAGAGGAGAACATTTCCTTCCCCTTAATGATAAGGAATATTGTCCTATTTGTAAAACTGTGATACCAATCTGCAGCAAAATTGAAAACATATTATTATACAATGTTATAAAATTTAGAGTATATAATTTTATCTGTGATATTATTAATATCTGAAAGTGGAATATGCTACAAGTATAGGAATTAGATGATGTGAACAAATACAATATTTATTTTGTTTTTTTAAGGGGGACTAGGACTGATTTTGGAAGTATATTGTGTCAACATAATCTTGTTACTAAATATTTAAAGATATAGTCTAGTGTTAAAGACAGAAAGTTCTAGTGGAGCACAATATCTTATTGCATTACTTGATGAATACTTGTTATTTTTATACCTTAACTTTTGGAGAGAACTTAAGATTTTCTCTATTTTCATCTCTACAAAGAATAAAATTTTATATGGGCCAAATAAAAAGGGTAAAACTTAATGAAAATGAGATGTTAATAGGACAGGAGAGAGTAAATTCTGTTTTGAAATAACTTTTCCATTACTCTGCTTTGGACCGATTCATTTCACATACTTGCTGTGATACAGTAAATTTGGAACAATGTTTAAATTGAATATAACTTACCCTTTGCAATTCATGCATGACCTGGACCTGTTCAATGAAAAGGCACTGAGAAACCCTATATGCCTTCTCATGGGGTAGGCAATCAGTGAAGGGCCAGGGTGAATGAGTCCGAGTTATTTCTGTTTTGTTTGTTAGGACTCAGTCTGGTTATTGTCGGAAGAGAATCTTATGGGGATCTCTGCCTCTCTTTTTCTCTCTATGTCTATCTCTGTCTCATACTCACAGTAAACACACATTTTGGTAGCTCAGGTAGGTTAGCAGTGACTATGAAGTTACCTAATGAAAGCTTTGGGGATTTGAGAATCCAGCCTTGTTTTTTTTATTTTATTTTATTTTTTTTTGTTTGGTTGTTTGTTTTTTTACCATCACCATGGAATACCCTTGCTTGATGAGAGTGGAGAGGATTTGAAGCATTTACCGATAAAGATCAAAGAGCAAAGCCTTCATTATGGATTGCACCTCAACATCAACAAAACAAAAATTCTTACAACTGGGTCAGTAAGTAACTTCATGATAAGTGGAGAAAAGATTGAGTCTGTGCAAGATTTTGCTTACATGCTTCTACAATCAACAGCCGTGGAAGCAGCAGACAGGAAATCAAAAGTTGCATTGCACTGGGAAAAGCTGTTGCAAAAGATCTCTTTAAGATGTTGAAAAGTAGCTGGGTCTGGTGGCACACACCTGTCATCCCAGTGACTAGGGAGGCAGAGGGAGGAGGATCAAAAGTTTGAGACCAGAGGCAGTCTGCATAATTTAGTGAGACCCTATCTCAAAAATTAAAAAACATGGGCTGGACATGCAGCTCAGTGGTCCAGTACTTGCAAAGCATGCAAGTTCCAGACCCTGGGTTCAATCCCCAATACTGAAAAAAAAAAAAGTTGAAAAGTAAATATATCCCATTGAAGATGAAAGTGTGCCTGATTCATGCCATCATATTCTCAGCTGCATCATATGCTTGTGAGAGCTAGACATTGAATAAAGAAGACAAGAGAAGAATTAATGCTGGAGATGAATATTAAATGTACCATGGACTGCCAAAAGAACCAAAAGATGCATCCTAGAGGAAGTGCAAGTGAATGGCTAGACTGTATATTTTGTATTTTAGATATGTTGTTAGGAGGGACCAATCCGTGGAGAAGCACATAATGTTTGAGAAAGTGGCAAAAACAACACAACAAAAAATGAACACCATCAACTAGACGGATTTGCACAGTGGCTGCAAAAATGGGCTTAAACATAAAAAACATGGTGCTCCTGGTAGAGTGTCAGGGAGTATTTGTTTTGTTTTACATAAGGATACTATGACTAGGACCTGACTCAAAGGCACCTAACAATAGCAACATCAATAAGAAATATCCTATTTTCATATTGAAATGAACTTATTTTTGCATATGTATGTTGATATTTTTAATCACTCTTACACATCATAGAACTTCTCTTAATAGTGATACTTTTCAGTGCAAATCAAGTTATCACAAATATTTACTACAATTATATAAAATGATACACATCTTACTATAAAGTAGCCTCTGATTTTTATCATAAGAGCATTATAAGAAAAACAGCATAATAGGGAAGAAAAGGTAGTGGATGGATATAGGAAAGGCTGATTCTAGCCCAGTCATTATTATGACCAGCATTACCAATTCTGATGATTAAAGTTCTCTGTTGGCAGTGTGATAGAGGCTCCTTTACCTGAAACAGCCCTGGTTTACACCTGTTATTCCAATGTCAGTATTAATTGCACCCCTTTCCCTCTCAAAAGCATCCAGCTTGGGTGATAAATTTTATAATTATCTCTAAAGATCTTTTCAACTCAAGTATTCTTTGATGCAGCCTCGAGATGAGATGTGGAATCAATTTTCTGGATGCTAGACATTGAAATTCTAGTCCTTTACTTTGAGCAGTGGTGAGAAATGAAGGTATCAAGTTTGCTATGGCCTGGATCATGAAGGTTTGATATTCAAAGACTTAATTTTATCCTGAAGCCTATGGGGAAAATTTTAATCAGAGAAAACACTGAGATATCACTTTGGCTGCATTGTAGAGAATGGATTTTAAGAGATTATTGCTGGAGACAGCAAATCTGCTAAGAGGTTATTACAATAATTCAAATAAGGAATAATAGTCATCTTACCCAATATTGTGACAGTGGAGAAGAAGATTAAAATAATAGTCACAGAGAGATTCAAGTGGTAACATCTAAGGAGGTAGTGACTTAATGTGGGGATTAAAGGAGAGACAAGAGTCTAGGCCAGCTTTCCCTCACCCCATTAATTTCTTAGCTAGCTAGATTGATAGTTATGCCATTTGTGGAAAGGCAGCCCATAAGCTTAGGAGTGATGTCCTGAAGATAGGATGGGCTCAGTGCTAGATTTGTGGAGTTCAGTACATATTTGGGTCATATAAATGGATATATTGAGTAGATATTTGGAATAGGAGAAGAGCCTGAGAATATGGTCTGATATATAGATTTCAGAGCAATGAAAGCTCTTTGAATAGATCTAGGGGAACACAGAATGAGACAAAACCAAACCAGTGAAATAACCTTGGGGGTCCCTATCATTGGAGGAAAGAGCAAATAAAGAGGCCCCCCAAAGCCAGATTAACAAGGGACTACTAGAAAAGGGGGGCTGGGATTTAGCTCAGTGGGTAGAGTGCTGCGCTGCAGGTTCTGAGGTCCTGAGTTCAATTCCCAGCACTGCAAAAATGGGAGAAGGACCTGGCAATCCACTCCCAAGGCAATCCTGAAACAGTCAGCCATTGAAAACCCTATGAGGGTTGCTATGAGTCGGATACTGACTCGACGGCACCTAACAACAACAACTAGAGAAGTAGAATAAATCCATGAAAGTAATGTCATATAACCATGGAGGTAAAGTTTCCATTTTTAGGCCACACACACTGTTCTTCAACTTTGTGGTACTTTAAATGTTTAAGTTTCAGAAGTTCTTCACACTTACAAATTTTTGAGGACTCCAAAGTATTTTTATGGAGATTATAACTACTGATATTTGTTATATTAAACTTGAGATATAAACTTTTATTAATTGATCTAACTAAAAATAGTAAATTCATTAAATGTTAACAAAACAACATATTTTTATGAAAGTGACTGTACAGTATTTTCAAAACACTGGAGAGATGAGTGACATTGTTTTTTGCAAATCTCTTTAATGGGTGTATTAGTAGAAGGTAGATAGATTCTGATAATCTTCTTTCACATTTATTTATTTTTTATTTTTATTTTTTTGAGTACTGAGGCGTTGAACCCAGGGTTTTACTCAGGTTTTGTGAGTACTCTCCCACTGAGAAGCAACCCCAGTCCGTTTTTTACTTTTTATTTTGAGACAGGGTCTGGCTAAATTACACAGACTACGATACTCCTGCCTCAACCTCCCAAATCCCTGAGGGGATTACAGGCATGCGCCACCACATCTGACTCTTCTTTTGCATTGAATCTGTTGCAATATGTTGTTTGGGTTAAGGTATATGAAGAAAATATGATCACACACATATTCAATTGGCAAAAGAAAGGAGTATTTTCATAGACTTTTAATGTAATTGTGAATATTCTTTTTTTATATTAAACCAGAATTTACCTACTGGTAGTTTCTTAAAGATTAGTTATGTGGAATCTAAACCATATCAATTGGGTTTGTACTGTAATATATTAATATTCCTTAGTATATTTAAACTTAAATGACTTTAACAGATGTGTGATTTTGTATCATCTCTCATCGGCCACTTTTAAAACATTAACTCACTGAATCATGTAGATTTTCCAAATGTTGACAGACTTCATTACATAATACCAACCTGAATTCATCAATATCACTGCTGTTCTTATAACATCATGTTTAATTATCGGAAAGTTGTCAAGCTCACAATGACAGACATGTTTTCCAATGTTCTAGTTCTGTCTCGAAAGCACAATTTTATTGTTGGCAACAATACCTGTCAGTTTTTTCTCATTGATGGGATAGGTTCAGTATAGTGATTTTCAACAAAAATGCCTGCCAAATACACAGGTCTGAATAACCATGTTTTATCTGTCATTTGTTCTTTCAGGTGAATATTATGTTCATGTTTCATGAACAAAGAAGCCAGTTTAGAGGCTTGCAACTGAATTGTACAAGTGCTTTCCTTCAATATCCAACAGAATTGTTTAGCATGTACTCCTCATTTTGTCACATAGAATATGAAAAACATATGTAATCAAGATTTGAGATGTAACAAAATTAATAGTTTTTTTCCTGCTTCATCAAAGATATCATTTAGTGAATGGCTTTATTTTGCATTAACTATGAGCAGGTTGTCATGAAAAGTTATAGTACAGTTTGGGGCCCCTGCCTTGACATAGGGAAAAGTTCCAGCAGTTTTACCACCATTAATTTTGCACAATCAATATACATGTCAGCACAGCAAGAAAAGCCAATGATATCCTGGTGTTGTTGTTGTTGTTAGGTGCCGTCGAGTCGGTATCCAACTCATAGCAACCCTCATAGGGTTTTCAATGGCTGAGTGCTTCGGGATTGCCTTGGGAGTGGATTGCCAGGCCCTTCTCCCATTTTTGCGGTGCTGGGAATTGAACTAGGGGCCTCAGAGACTGCAGCACAGCGCTCTACCCACTGAGCTAAATCCCAGCCCATCCTGGTGTTAGTGTGAAAATAATTTGTACATTTTCAATGATCAAAATGGATCATGGGACCCTTAGAGGTACACAGACTACACTTGGGGAACTGCTACTCTTAACTTTGAGAGGGTTGTTTCATCGAATGCTGTAGAAAGGTTTGTAGAGTAATAACTAAAAAAAAAAAAAACAGCTGAAAAGGATGTATCAGATTTTGCAAAAATGAAGACATAGGGAATCTTATTGAGAAGAACTCCAGGGCTCATTTTTTTCCAGGATTATGTGTCCTAAACTTCATTTGGTATAGACTTGTGTGAAGTGATGTAAAAAAATAAGTGCTCTCCCCTACTTCATTAGATGTATTTTATCCACCTCAAATGGGAATGCTTAAATTCATAAGGTCATTAATTATGGTGCCACCAAACCTAGAAGATCATATCAAATGTTTCTCACTAGCAGCTAAATGTCTTTTCTTTCTCTGAATTATGGATCTCCACTGTATAACAATTTGGCATGCCATTTATTACAACTTGGGAGCAAAAGCCCATCCTAAGTAATGGATAATCAGAAACCTCATACTCTCTAGCTATAATATTCAGATGTCAAATGAAATGGTTCAATGTTTTAAAGATTTACCTAAAAATGATCTGAATAAAATGATATAAGGTTATTTGGTATAGGCATATGGGACTTCTAACAGAAATAATGCACATGTAAAGGGAAGTTAGTATGTTTTTTCCAAATCAGAAATATTATCTTTCTTCTTATGTATAAGCCTTTCGAAGCCCTTTAAACTAGATACTACTAGCCCTTCCTGAAAACAGAAATAGTACACATGTAAAGGGCAGTTAGTATGCTAAGAAAATGACATTTACTGAGCATCTTCCTTTGATCTTTTCTCTAAATCAGAAATATTACCTATTTATTCTTATATATAAGTCCTTCAAAGCCCTTTAAACTAGATACTATTAGCACTTCCTGAAAGATAATTAACCCTATCTGAAACTATTAACCTTATCTAAAATTATATCTAGAATTGAAATTTATTTGAATTGAAGAACTTGCAAAGGTAATGGGATTTGATTTCCTTAATTAATCTGAGTGAAATCACTTTCCTTATGAAGTATGAATTTCTTCTTCATTCAAAATATTTGTTTAGCTTTGGATCCTACATGCAGGCTACTGTTTTAAAATACTAGATAATAATTTTAATTTATAAAGTACCTTGGCAAATGTGACTGTAAAGAAACTGAAGCTGATAGGTCATGCAATCTTTCCACCATCTCACAGGGTTTTTGTTTTGTTTTGTTTTTGAATTGAAATAGGGTCTCACTCTGTTGCCCAGGCTGGTCTCGAACTACTGAGCTCAAGCTATCTCCCTGCTTCAGTTACCTCAGTAGCTGGTACTATTGACAGTCACTACTACCTCTGGTTCACAGGACTTGAGTAAATAAATCAGTGGCTCCCACGTGTTTGTCGGCTTGTTGTGCCGGGGGAATGAGTGTTGCTGTGATGCTGAAATCTATGCCACAGGTATTTTAGATACAAGCAGAGCCACCAGGGTGGACAGATTTCAGATGAGCTTCTGGACAAAGATAGGATAGGGAGAAGTAACTGGCAGCCCACTCACAATACAATTGGCCATTGAAAACCCTTTGAATAGCAGAGGATCACTGTCAAATATAGTGCTGGAAAATGAGCTCCACTTCCCAGGCTGGAAGGCATTCAAGACATGACTGGGGAAGAGCTGTCTCCACAAAGCAGAGTCCACCTTAATGATGAGAATGAAGTAAAGCCCCTGGGACTTAAAGTAGCATGACTCAAAGTAAGGTGAAATATTGTGGCTTCAACCCTGAGCTTAAACAGAAAAAGGTTTTGTGTATGGCACAGTGTTGGGTAGTGTTTTGTTTTGCTGTACTTATGGTTGCTGTGAGTTGGATTCGACTCTGTAGCTCCTGACAACAGCCACCACAAATGAAGGAACCCACACTCTCATGACAAAATAAGAAGAGACATACTTTTCTGTTCTTGGGTCATATTTACAAGGCCTTTCTCAGAGAGCAATAGGGAATCCTACAATATTTTACCTTGTCAGTAGTGGATATAATCAGACATGCATATCATCGGCATTAATCCTCTGTTAACCTTTATCATATCTATAAATCACTATCTACCCATTATTTAGCTGTTTGACAAATAAGGAGTCGTTTAGGTATTTATATTAAACTTTTACCCTCAGACTTATTTTCATTTTTTTCCTCTACGTGATTCAGGGTTTCCTTGAATTAAGGCATATATGCATCCTAAAGTCATTCTCCTGTATGAAATATTATGACATGTTTTTTTTTCTTTAAGAGCCTCATTTTCAATTTTTCCAATCAGGTCAACATGATTGAGAAACATGTCTGTTGAAACATGTCTGTTTGCCTTTTTCATTCATTTACCTTTTATTCATGTCTTCTTTGAAGTTGTTTTATTTTATTTTATTTTATTTATTTTATTTTTTATTTTATGTTATTTATTTATTTATTTATTTATTTATTTATTTATTTATTTTTGTGGTACTGGGGGTTGATCCCGGGGCCTCATGCCTGCATGTTTTGCAAGTGCTGGACTACTGAGCTGCACCCCTGGCCCTTTTATTTTTTTCCTTACTTTCTGAGACAGGGTCTCGCTAAGTTACGCAGACTTCCTCTGGTCTCGAACTTGCAATCCTCCTGGCTCTGCCTCCCAAGATGCTGGGATTACAGGCGTGCGCCACCATGCCCAGATTTTATTTTATTTTTTTAATACTGGGGTGTTGAACCCAGGACCTTCTGTACACAAGGCAAGTGCTGTACCACTGAGCTGCATCCACAGCCCTTTTTTTATTTCTTATTTTAAGCAAGGTGTTACTAAGTTGTGCAGGCTGCCTCTGGCTTGAGCTTGTGATCCTCCTGCCTCAGCCTCCTGAGGTACTGGGATTGCAGGCTTGTGCCACAAAACCTGGCTTTCTGTAGTGTTTAATACTATCTACCCAAAATATTTATCTGTCTGTTGTGGAGTGTAAGGGAACTAAAATAAAATGCCACAAAAATAAGATGGACAAGCATTAGCTACTGAAAAACTGTAGAAATATATTTGGGAATGCAGTGTAATTTATAAGCTATCTATGTTTTGGAGATGAGTTTTCCTCATTAAGAACTTTTTTAAAAAGTGCCTTCAATATTGTATAGGCTATAATTAAAACCCTATTGGGATTTTAAGCATAGGCTTCACAACATGCAAACATGGTATACTGTGGGACCCTAGAAGCAGGCAGTAAAAGCAATTGTAGGAAACACTGTCCTGAATAAAAGATTGCCTGATGTCAAAATAATTTCTGTTAAAGATATGAATATAGCCAGTTTCCTATTTTGAACTATTGAATAACAATAGTGAGAAGAAATAAGAATTTAAAATAGAGCATCAGCAGGTTTATTTTTTTATAGTTATGGCTGCAATAAGTATGTGAAAATGAAACTATGACCACACGCAGTAGCCATTTGTTACAAAAGAAAATGAGACAAAAATTACTTTGTGTCAGATTACCCCTGAAAATTCCTTATATTCATAAACTTTCACTTCAAATAAAAGACTGATTTCTTAAAGTGGGGCAGCTTTTCTTGTGAAGCCTTAAAACACATAGCTAAATGTCAACTAGTCACCATAAACTTCCAGCTTTATCTAAACTTTGGTATATATTGACAATTTATTTGATCATAATTCAATTCAAGAGTCCAGATGCTGACCAGAAACTATCTCAGGTGAATAATACAAAATATTTTAAAAGGACAACATTTCTCATAACAGTAACGAATGGAAAAAAGGAACTGCATTTCCTTACTGAGGTGAAAATTTCCACGGTGGTTATAAACTTTGGCTGAATGGCACCAGATAGAATCCATTGTAACTAAACTGAGCACTTCCTCATTTCAAGTTCAATATATAGATTAAATTTTAAATCAAAGGTGTAAGAGTTCTGTAACATTGCTTGGACAATTTAGAGTGGGGAACAATGTTATATATGTAACAAATATCACTTGTTGAACACATTTTGCTCACATTATACAATATTTCTTACTCTCAAGAAGGTAAGTATTTAAATTTTACATGAAAGATTGAAATTCAAAGAGTTTTCACTTACTTATCCAAGTTAATGCTAATAGTATCAGAAAAAAGCTAGGATTCAGATTTTTTTCCAGTTTGAAGTTAGCATACCGGATTTTTTCCCAAGCCCCATACTGTGTTCCTAATTTTGATCTGTAATCTAAAACACTAATATTCGCCATTAAGTCTATTGATCTGTAATCTAACTTTGATCTGTAATCTAAAATACTAATATTTGCCATTAAGTCTATTGAACACTGTTAACTGTATTCACAAATGGCTAATATGTCTTTTCCTTGGCACTTAGTCAATCACAAAAGGCATTATTGACATAGAATGAGAAAGTAAACAGGATTATCACTTAATTAGTTATTGCCCAAACATTGAAAAGAACAAATGGAATACGACTTTATTAAGGATTAGGGTATGCTGTCTACTGTGAATTAAATAAACATCTGAAGTTTATTATTGTGTGTTTATATCTAGGTATAAGTAAAATTTCAAAAACCTATTTTGTTGCCTTACTGGAAGAAGTAAGTGTTCAGGTGCAGGTCAGAATTACATCATGTCTCAAAAGTAGAATCAATTATGCAAAGTCTACTTGAAATTACTGGCTGGGGCATCCGGTAGAATGTGTAGATGGAAGGAGATCACAAACTCTAAGGCATATATAAGTTTCTACTTTCAACTTATGCAAAATTTCCCCCTTAATGATAGTATAAATTTCATTAATGGTGAAGTAAAGCGCTATTAATTGAGTTGATGTGCCACAGCAAATTAATAAATATCTATTGAATCATATTTCTTGGCCACTATAGGAGAAGTGGTTCCTAAAATGGAGAAACAAAATCTTATAAGGTTGCTTAGAAACTTTGTTTGAAAACTGTGGGTCAGACATAGGGAGGTATTCTTTCTGTCCTTCCTAAAGTTCTGTTCTGTGATGAAAAGCACAATACATTGGGAAAGTGAATGAAAATTCTAATTTTTCTTCCCTTCAAGGTTTATTTTATTCACATTTGTCTTGTAGAGCTAGAGGGCAATGTGCCTGCTGTTATGGTCCTCTTTTTCAGCAGAGGAATGAATCCTTACATTATAATGAAAAGAACCACAGGTTCAGTTATATTTCATAAAGATGACATATTAGCATAAGTATGATAACACCAGAATTAATCAAGACAGTTATACTTGAGATAAGGTAGAGAGAAGAACTTCAATGTGTAATGTAAATGGTGAGGGACTTTAAAAATAATGAAACACTGCAATTAGCCAATTTCTCTAACAGGAGACATTGCTCTCTGATTCTCCGGCTTAAAATGATGGTATTATTATTAATTTCCTCAATTATTCCTATTCTCAGTATCTAAATCAGTTACCGACTTTGGCTGATTCTTCCTAACAAATGGATAGAGACAACCACAAATGGAGAGAAGGCAAATAAACTCTTACCCATGAAAAGAATGCTATGTTTTCCTTTGCCTCCACCCTGTATGCTCAACAGCTCTGTCATAAAACACCAGATTAGGGCACTGGGCCAGAATGTGCACAGAGTAGGGGCCCCTTAGGACTAAACCAAGCTAATAATAGTGGGACAAATGACAAACACAAGCAAGGGGATGTTGTTATATACGAAAAGCTTAAATAAGCCATCTAGCTTCATTTTCTCTTGTTGTTGTTGTTGTTAGGTGCTGTCGAGTCAGAATCCGACTCAATAGCGATCCTACATACAACAGGTGAAACACTATGGTCAGTGCTTCTCTGCTGTTCATAGGGTTTTCAATGGCAGATTGATTTTTGGGAGGGGGTGGCCAGGTCCTTCTCCCAACATTTTCTCTCAGTTAACTTAAAAATCACCAATTTTGGAGGTCACACAGCTAAGCAATCCATTATTAACTCCCCATTAGCTTTGATAGCACCTCTGATGTGTGGGTTATGATAATAGCTAAAACTTGAAGGCTGCTTTTGCTGAAAACAGTAACTCTTTTCTAGAGCCCGAAAATATCTTGATGGATGACTGAAATGAGAGAAAAGGCTTGACATCTCTGACTTCATATCCTTCTGTCCCCTTTGCTGTCTAAACCATTGAGTCAGACACTACCCAGGTCTGCATGCAGACATGTTGATCATTTGCAAATGTTCCGTCCAAGTCTAATACAAGATTGACTTGGCCTATAGCTCCTTGGGGTGGAAAGGGTTTCTTCTACTCTGCACTTGTGGTATTTTGGCACCTCAAACACTGAAAGTCCTTCAGCTGTATCATACATCCAGGATGTCTATACAAGATGATGACACCAGCTGTAACTCAGAAGTTTCTGAATGGAATTGACTCACCCTTGCCCACCAAGTACAAGGCTAGGATGTGTGTGCCCACGAAGGAAATTACCTTTTGAAATCATGGCCATGACTAATGGACAATTACCAAACTTTAGCACCTTCCACCAAAATAAATGAGTAAATAAAATAAATGAAAACCAAACAAATCTTCTGTTCTGTTTGTTCAAGCATGGAGACTCCTGGTCAGTGCTGGCTTCCTTTGGTCGAAGTCAGCTGGCTTAAGATGAGGTCCCCATAATGGAGCTATATTAGTTAATTTTTCATCACAGCAACAAAATACCTGACAAAACAAGTTAAAAGAAGGAAAGACTTATTTTATCTCATTAATTCAGAGGTTTCAGTCCATAGTCCTTGGTGTATAGATTTTAAGCCCACGGTGAGGCCAAACATAATGGTGGTAGAAATGTGTGGAGAATGAAGCTGCTGATCTCATATTGGATAGGAAGCAGAGAGGTGAGGAACGGATTGGGGACCAGGTATAACCTTCAAGCCATGCCTCAAATGACCTACTTCCACTAGTAAGGCCTCACTTCTTAAAGTTTCCAGAACCTTCCAAAATAGCACTACCAACTGGAGACACCAAGCCTTCAACACGTGAGGCTGTGGGAGACATTTCGTATTAAAGCCCTAATAGGATTCTTGTCTGTCTTGTTCATAATTCATGTCTTGTTCTCATTTATACTGTTTTCATAACATAATATCCTATTGTCTGGTATCTATATTTTCTTTAATTTTCATCATGCATTAATTTCCTATTGCTGCTATAACAAATATTTCTAAACATGGTGGTATAAAGTAACAAAATATTATTGTCCTATAATTATAAATGTTACAAGTCTGAGATAGATTTTACTAAGATAAAATAAAAATTTCAGTAGGCCATATTCTTTCTGTAAACTCCAAAGGAGAATTAGGTTTTTTTTTTTTTTCATGTTTACCAGCTTATAGAAGCCACCTAGATTCTTTGGCTCAGAGTCAGTTTTTTTCATGTTTACCAGCTTGTAGGGGCCACCTAGATTCTTTGGTTCAGAGTTCATTCCTGTCTTTTAAAGCCAGCAGCTAGGATCTTCAGATCTGTCACTTGCCCTTGACATTATTTATATGTGAGAACCTATGGTCTCACACAAACAATCCAGGATAATATCCCCATCTCCATACCCTTAATTTAATAATATCTACAATGTTGTTCTTTACCATATAATGTAACATATCCATAATGCATGGACATCATTGGGAGGGAGAAGGGATTATTCTGTCTATCATTCTACCACTGTACCCCCAAAAGTATGCATTTGCATTTGTACACTTGGAAAACTTATTCACTCCACTACAATATCCATAGAAGTCTCAATGTATTACAGCATTAACTCAAAATTCAACACATTATCTAAATCTTGCTAGTTGAAAAGTCCCATTCTAAAGCAACTGAATGAGTGTGACTGTGGATATGATTCCTCCTGGGGAAAAATTCTAGTATACTGTGACACTAGAAAATATTGTCTGTGCCCAAAATACATAAGTGATATTGGCATAGGATACCAACAATAGACATTCTTAATCAAAAATAATGAAATGAGAGGACAAAAGGAGGCAATGGTCTTGAGAAATTTTGGAATGCATCCAGACAAACATTAAATTTTCAAATCTGGGAATAATGGTATGTGGTTTGTGGCTCTACCCTTGACCTTCTCCTTCCTTATTCATGGAAACTAGCAGATGTTTGCTCCTGAATAGTTTTACAAGCCTGTTTCTTTTCTGTATGTGGAATTTTAGAAGCCCAACAACCTACTGTCATTTTGTCTTTTCTGTTCATTTCAGTTGAAGCTGGCAGGAAGCTCGTAGTATGAAATGCTCAGGAACCTACAGGTCTCTGGTGTACATCATGGGATCATTCCATTAGACAAAAGGCTCTTCCATAAGTCTTTCATAAAAAATTAACCTCTATTTTTTGTTTCTTCTGAGATGGATGAAAGGATCCATGAATTACAAGACTAGTCTATGCTGCAAATGACATAATTTCATTCTTCTTTATTGCTGAATAATATTCCATTGTGCATATATGCCAAATTTTTTAATATATTTATTTGTGGACAGACATCTGGGTTGATTCCATTTCTTTGCAATTGTAAAAAGTGCTGCAATAAACATAGCAGTGTAAGTGTCTCTGTGGTACAATGACTTATTTTCCTTTGCTTATGTACCTAGGAGTGGTATAGCCTAGTCATATAGTAGTTTATTTCTAGTTTTATGATGAACCTTCATGCTGATTTCCATAATGGCTATACTAATTTACAGTCCTACCAACAATGTATAAAGGTTACTTTTCTCTGCATCCTCAACAGCATTTTTTGTGGTTAGTTTTGTTGATGTTAGCCTTTCTGATTGCGGTGACATAGGATCTCAGAGTAGTTTTGATTTGCATTTCCCTATGGCTAAGGATGTTGAACACTTTTTCATATGTTTATTGGTCATTGTATTTTTTTCTTTTGAAAACAGTTTAGTTCCATTGCCCACTTATTTGTTATTTGGTGTTTAATTTTTTGAGTTCTTTATATATCCTAGATATTAATCCTTTTTCAGATGTATAGGTAGCAAAGATTTTCTCCCATTCTGTGGGCTCTCCTTTTATTCTACTAATTGTTTCTTTGGCTGTGCAAAAGTTTTTAATTTTATGTAATGCCATTTGTTGAAGACAGTGTAAGTTTTTAAAGTCATATTCCTCAAAATCCTTCCATCCTTTTCCTACAGAACAATATCAAATATATTTCCAATTTTTTAGGTATTTGTTACAGCAACACCCCCTTTCCACGCATATTAGTTTCCATTGTTGTTGTTGTTTTTAGGTGCCGTCGAGTTGGTATCTGACTCATAGCAACCCTCATAAGGTTTTCAATGGCTGAGTGCTTCAGGATTGCCTTGGGAGTGGATTGCCAGGCCCTTCTCCCATTTTTGCGGTGCTGGGAATTGAACTAGGGGCCTCAGAGACTGCAGCGCAGCACTCTACCCACTGAGCTGAATCCCAGCCCTTAGTTTCCATACACGAAGTGTATTAGTTTCCTATTGTTGGCACAGCAAATTATTACACATTCAGCATGCTTAATACAGTATTATGTTAAGTTATCACTGCTAGTTTACATAATCTTTTTACTTAATTCTTAGACTACTAAAGAAATGCTCTATTTTTGCCTCTGTATTTTTTTAGACAGCTTCATTGTCATCAATAGCAATTGCTCAAAATTCTATTTTGTTTTTCTGCCCAGTACTGGAGGATTGAGCCCTGGCCTTGTGCATACTTTGCAAGCTACCACTGAGCTGCACCCACAAACCCTCTTTCATAACTATTATTGTGTTTTATCTTGAGACAGAGTCTCACTAAGTTTCACAGGCTGCCTCTCGCTTTGATCATGCTATGCTCTAGCCTCAGCCTCTTGAGTCTCTGGGATTATAGATGGGTGCCACCATGCCTGGTTTCAAAACTCTTTGTATCTATCAAGTGTTCCTCATATGTCAGACACTTTTCCAAATGTTTTGTGAAGATATTCAAAATTTTTCCAAATAATGTCATTATATGGTAAGGACATACTACTTCACAGTTGAAGGAGTTGAAGCAAAGAAAGATGAGGTAAATTATACAAGTCATCTACTTGGTCAATGGATAAACATTTAATTCCCTGCCAAAATAATTATTTTCCTAAATGTAACTTTAAACTCTCAACTTAAATATTACTAATATTCTCCTTCAAATATTATTATTGTTCTCTTCAAAATGAAGCTGGAATTGTGCTCTAATATTAGATAAGTTTTGGGTAGCATACCCGACTCAAATTGCCATGCTGTAAACATTCTTTATACTTATGTCACTTTGTTTTTGTGTAGTGTATATGTTACTTTAGAAGATATTTTTTCAGCTTTTTTTTGTGTGTCTTATTCTCCATTTTAAGTCTCATCTCCTCCACGACCTGTTCTAACAATTTAATTATTAAGTTCCATAATTATTACAACATTACTGTTAGTCAACAATCATGCCTATTTTGTGTCGTTTTTGGTATAGCACAAAGCTTTACTTCTCCTTTGTACTGTAATATAAATGTCTATAGCCATAGTGGGCTGGGATTTAGCTCAGTTGGTAGAGGGCTGCGCTGCAGTCTCCGAGGTCCCGAGTTCAATTCCCAGCACCGCAAAAATAGGAGAAAGACCTGGCAATCCACTCCCAAGGCAATCCTGAAACTGTCTGCCATTGAAAACCCTATGAGGGTCACTATGAGTCGGATACCGACTCGACAGCACCTAACATCAACAACAACAACAATAGCCATAGTACCCTGGCATCTGATCCTGTCTCATCTCGAAAGCTAAGCAGGGTTAAACTGGTTAGTCTTTGGATGGGAGATCATCTGTGAATACTGGGTGCTGTAGGCTTGGGAGAATGATGTGGAAGCCCACTCCTGAAACAATTTGCTACTGAAAACCCTATAAATAACAGAAAAGCACTGACAATAGTGCTGTGCATGGCACAGTATCAGGGAGTGTTTCATCTGTTGTACACAGGGTCGCTAGAAGTTGGATCTGACTTGATGGCACCTAGTAGCAAAAATGATTACTGTAAATAAATGTTACTGACTTTTTTTTTTAAGAAAGATGATAAATACATTAAGGATTAACAGAATATTCTGTGTAATAAATATTAAATATTTGGGGTGTGCTGTCCTGTGTATATATGTACCTATAAAGAAAATTCAAAGACCTTGTTACAAGATAAAAAAACAAGGAATGCAAAATTAAAGCTCCACATTTCTAAGTCATTGGTCTATTTACTATGGTTATTTTTTTATAGAAGCCAGGTATTGAATTGATCTAAGAATGTTGCAAATTGATGTTGGCTGTTGCCATCCTTAGCATCATTCTCTTCATCACAGAACTATTCTGATAATTTCTTTCATTACAGCACAAATTTCAGTGAAGCTCATAGGGTATCAAAAGGTAAGCAAAAATATTTTTTTGTCAACAAGGAAAATCATTTAAATTAGACTTCCACAGAATATAACATGAAATTTCATTCAGTGCCCTTTAGAGGAATGATTCTTTAATCATGGACATGACCTTTCATTAAAGGTTTTCTGCATTCACCAATAGTTGGCATAATTCTATCAATGTCTAAGGGTGATTTAAGGGAAAAATTGCTTATGCAAAGCCTTTAAGTTGATAAATGTTAACCTACAAAGAAGGGTTTGGACTTTTGTTCTTTATCTTTAGATGTAAGAACAAACATCTCAGAGTAATCTCAACTCAAAATATTTATTGGGTGCTTAATATATGGGAAGCCCTTATATGTGCTAGGAGATATAAATCCAAATAATTTTTTTTAAATAACTCACATTTTATGGGGGAGACAGATGTTTAAAAAACCATTTAAAACAGTATAGTGTTTTAGGCACTATAATAGAAATACACATAAAATATTGCCAGTGCTCCAGCAAATAAGCAGAAAATAAAAATCAGATCATTTTAAAAGAATTTAATGAAGAACTACTTGTGAAGGTGCAGACAGGATTCAGAGAAAAAGCAAGGGTGTGGCCACATTGTTATTACCTTTGGCTTAAAAAGACAGAGAAAAGAGGAAGTTACTGAATCTCAGAGACAGAAAGAAAGTACAATTCAAGATTATTTTCTTTTAGTATAACTAACAGAGACATGTCATTGAAAGAGAATTGGGAGAATAAATACTTCCACGTTTCCCTTTATCCCTTTCCTCTGCCATTATTCTACCTTGTCTGATTACAATCAGAAGTCAGGGGCAAGAAAGGCGATCAGGTGGACAGGTGCAGTAGAGAAGGGAAAAGGTTAGACATAAAGGAACAGATGGGAGATGCTTAGTATAATCCTATCAAAACATAAAGGGACAAATAATTAGTTGTTCTTAAATGATGTGAGAAATATTTGCTAACTAGATATTTAAGTTGGACCATAAGAGAAGAATAATATTTTAACTAGAGGAAAAGGAAGGCACCAGAGTGGCATGTGAAAGAAACTCTATAAAGAAAGACATTTGAGTGCATGAAACTCTGGAGTAGCTGGGGATTCTGAGTGTTAATACTATCAAACTTCCAATGTTTGTATAAATAGTAGGATGGAAATCTGGCAATCCAGGATTTTGTTACATTAGGAAAGATAAAACACAAACTCGACATTTGCAAATGGCAGCTTGCAATAATAAAGCATTTTATAAGTGGATAAAGTTTACCAGGGGATTGGTTGAGCATATACAGCCAGTAGCCTGCAGCTGTAGCCCTGTGGCATCTGATGGCGTCAGATCTCGGAAGCTAAGCAGGGTTGGGCCTGGTTAGTACCTGGATGGGAGACCACCTGGGAACACCAGAAACTGTAGGCTTGGGAGAAGGACCCCGCAACCCCCTCCCAAAAATCAATCTGCCATTGAAAACCCTATGAACAGCAGAGAAGCACTAACAATAGTGTTTCCCCGGTTGTACAGAGGGTCGCTATGAGTCGGATACTGACTTGATGGCACCTATCAACAACAACAACAACATACAGCCTGTAAGGTCAGAAGACACTTTTAACAAACTTAGGATCCCCAAGTTTTTGAACAAAGAGAAAAAAGCTGGAAAGATGACTAGTGTTTCTAGAATACTTTGTGCTAAAATTCACCCTCTTGATTCATAAACAATGAAGCCATAACATCTCAGCAGGCAACCCTGATGATTCCTTAGGTGATGTTGTATAGTTGCTTGGGACTCTGTCTTCTAAAGGCACACAAGGTAGAGGGTGTTGTCCTACTGTGTTCTTTCTTTTGAGCAGTGAGCTTGTTAAGTAGGGCATGCTCCATATGCTGTTTGGATCTGGCTTTTTCACAGTCCACCGGACTCACTTAAGTATTAATTTTACTAAGGAAAATGTCATTACTAACATATAACATCTATTTTCCTAGCTACCTTTAGGTTTTATTTACTGAATATGTTTAATGTAATCTTAGAGTCAAACATGCTTTTTATTTTGTTTTGTTTTTTCTTTTGTTTTTGTAGACAGAACATGTCAAATTTGATGCTAGGAAATCTACAATGCATTGATATATTTAAAGATGGTTACTTTTTTTACACTACAGAGAATAAAATTATTTGAATGTGTTTATAATCATATTTTAGTCAGTATTTTTAATATATCATGAAAAAATTTAATTTTGTGTAATAAAATATTTCTTCATGTATTCTGAATATTGTTTTCCTCTTTGAGAATATGTGGTCTGTATTAACTAAAAAGATGGGCTATCTTGTTTGATCATTATTTTTTCTTTAACCCAGCAATGAAATTAAGATACTGATATTCTATTGAACTTCAACAATCATTGAGAAATTGTCTGGACCTAAAAAGTTCACTTAATTATATTCTCTCTGGCTTTGTACTGGACATGCATCCTTCAGTGCAGAGTATTACAAAATATCAGTTCTGCTGTTTGTGAATCCAAATCCTTAAAAGTGTTTGAATGTAAATCTGATTTTAAGTTTATTTCTTTGAATTTTCAACATCATGCTTCATGCATGATGTGCCATTTGTGGCACCTTAAACTTATTTAGGCATTTTTAGTTTGAGAGAAATGATGACTAAAACTTGATTTCTAAACTGCCTTAATTCTGACAAAAGGACAAAAAATCACGGTAGAGGAGGTCAGTATTGCCATCCCATGTGGAGTGTTGTTATTCTGGTCAAAGTCTTATTTTAGAAATTAAATGCTGCTTCAAGCTTCACAGCTCACTAGATTTTTCTGTGAACAAAATAGGACAATTACAATCTGTTATTAAAGCAGTGTGAGTGTCTGCATCAATACAGCTTTTTAAGAGTAAGTGACACAGGTCAAAGACCCTAGTGGTAAATTCACATTCGTGGTATTGGCTTCGTGGTTAGTACTGTCCTAGATAGGACTTGAAAGGAGTAACCCAGATGCAATAGGCTATGACAAATTCTCAAGTCACAGAGGCACCTCATTCCATAATTTGAGTCTGTCATCTGTGATGGTCCTTGATGTTTCTTTCATAAGGACCCTCTGATATCAATGTAGCAGGTAAGCCTTTGAGAATTAGAGTATTAGGATATAAGCTATTCAGCACCTGGGAAGATGTGCTTGGAAGATGAAACACTTCAATTTCACAAGAATCAGAGGCTGGGACTCATAAACAGAAAGTGAGCAGGTCTAGATCAAGTTGAAATGAATAAACAGCCATGTAAAGAGATGGGGAAAAACCCAAGTGTGGCTGCCCTTCTCCTCAATTGGTTTTAAAGTTGCTGACAACTTTTTCCCCCTAATACAGAATTTTAAATTTTATATAAGTATTACATTGTAATTTTAATTTGATAATTATGTAGGAGTTTTACATTGAAAATCCAAAGTGGTTTGATCCTGAAAAATGAAAACAAAATGCTTAGTTTTCAAGGTGTATTTCTTTTATTCAGTCCTGGGAGGTTGAAGCCAGGACCTTGCACATGCTAGGTAAGTGCTCTACCAGTGAGCTGCACCTCCAACCCAGTTTTTATTTTTTATTTTGAGACAGGGCCTCACTAAGTTGTATAGGCTGCTTCTGTCCTAGAACCTGCAAATCTCTTGCCTCAGCCTCCTGAATCATTGGGTTATAGGTATGTGCCATGGTACCCAGCTTGAAGAACTATCTTGAAATACTGCCTACTTTATAAAAGTCTCAACTTTAGTTTTGTTCTTATTTGTACTTTATCCTTATTTCCCAACATGCTCTTCAGATCCTTTTTCTCTAGTTTTCTTTCTTAGCAGGTCCTTTACATTTTAGGATTTTCCAAAATTTAATGTTTTGAGAAAAATCAAATATACTTTAAATAATAGTGAAATAAGCAGATAGACTCATGAATTATATCCAAATGTTTAGATATTTGTTACATATTTCATACATTATCTTATCTATATTGTGGGATTGGGGTTTAGCTCAGTTGGTAGAGTGCTGGTGTGTACTCTCTGAGGCCCTCGGTTTGATCTCCAGCACTGCAAAAATGGGAGAAGGACTTGGCAATCCATTTCCAAAAGCAATCGCGAAACAATCAGCCATTGAAAACCCTATGAGGGTCACTGAGAAGGCCCAACTTGACTGTACCTAACAACAACAACAATAAGAACAACAACAACAATAATCTATATAGTATATCTAAAAATGTATATTTTAGCTGAATCATTTCACAGTATCTTAAAAATAGTAACAATTCATCCCTATATACTTTAACAGCTCTAAATGTAAAGTGATTCTCCAATGTTGATTATTATTCAAATTTTGAAATAATTTCTGAAGGTTATCTAAATAAACAATAGATTTCCCTAGTAGTCTCCAAAATGCATTTTTAGGGTATTAGGAGCCAATCATTATTCATGTCACTTCTTATGTCTCATATGTATATATTTCAACTTATTATTTTTCCCAGAAATATCTTTAGAAGAGATTATGTCGATTAAAACAAACATCCTGGGGGCTGGGGGTGAGACTTGGCAGTGGATCACTTGCCTAGCATGGGTAGGCTCTGAGTTTAATCCCCAATATCTCAAAAGCAAGGAAAAGATGGGTCTCTATACCATGTTTCAGGCAGTCAGCCTGAGGGATAAGCAGTTCCTTCTGCAGAAAGCTGCCCGGACAAAGCCTGTTTTGTGTCATATGTTAGGGGGACTAAAGAGCTGTTAGAGTAGAACTAAAGTTAACTGTTGAATAAATTTTTGCCCTTGGCACATAGAAATGAGATGACATAAAAATCTCCTCCATGAGATAAACATTTTCATCATTAATAGAAAACTCTCCTTTTTATAGCACATCTCTGGAAACGTTTTAGAATTTCAATGTACTAACAGATAAGTACCTTCTGCTTTAAAGAATCTTTAATATTTTTATTGCTTTATCATTAGAGTCAAAGTGAATGGTGTCTGGAATGTTGTTAGTGGCCATTTACCTGGAGTGCCAAAGTGGTCCCTTGTCTCCTCGACTAATTAGACATGAGTGGTTAGTTTTTTCTATTGTTTTTGAAACCGTTCACATTAGTAGACTGTGTAATTTATCTAGTTCTACACATTTGAAAATTCTCTCTGTATCAGTGATGCCAGTTTGCTACTGGTCTGTTATCCACCCAGGTTGAATTATCTTACAGAATGATCCATTTGTTTGAGAAATGAATCTTTTCATGAAAAAGATTTTTTTCATGTTTCAATTGTTAACAATTATATTGAAACACTACATTAAATTTTAACTGACACAATAAACATCATTAAAATGTACATATTATTGATTTTGTAAGCTTTCTTCCTTATTTTAGAAGCAAATTTTAGCAGGGAATTCTACTTTGTAAGTTATCTTTTTCAGTAAATATTCCAAAGATTTAGAGAATGTAATGTTTCTTTTTAGTACAAGTAAATTTTATCAACATAAGGTTGGAGTGGGGTAAGTGGCATACAGATAAAGTTCCTTCTGCATAAGGTCATGTTAGCTGAAACCCTTGAATATTGGCATCATCTTGTTTTATAAAGTTTCATGGTAACTGAGTCATGCAATGCAAGGACATATTTCCAATGTGCTTGAGTTTTAGTTAACATTGTGCTTTGCAAACTAAAGAGGATTTGTGGATCTAATTGTGTAATTTTCCTCTGTAAGTAAGTTGAGCAAAATCAAATGTTTTCTACTAGTAAGCACTGTAGAGTACTTTTTCATTGTAAGCCTCCCTAATTGATTAAAATATTAGAGATTTACATTTAATAGATCCAGGGAATCATTTATCTGTTTTTTCATTAAATTTTATGAAAATGAAAAATATCATCAGTGCAGGAAGAGTGTTATTGCTTCATATTATGATGGTCACTCTGGGTCTTGACACATACTTGATACTGAGGTTCGTTTTTTCTCTCTACATTATGTGTTTCTACTCTACACTTAAATTTGTTTTGAAAACAACTGTATAGCTTTACATATATGCTTTAAAAGATGGATGTTGATAACTTGGGGAGGATGGTGGTAATGGAAATGGAAGTGCTGGATAGATACTTGGGAATTGTATCATTAGGATTTGGTAATGGATTGCATTTTAGGGTGACATAGAGATATCAAGAATGGTTCCTGTGTTTCTGGCTTGAGAGAAGGGATAGATTGTTCTTCAATCTAGTCAACAACAGAAAACTCATATTTCTTACATGGAAAATATAGTTCATTAATTTGCTTTACTTCATGTTGACATTGAAGTACTTTTTCAGAGAGCCAGAGGAAGCTCATTACTAACAATTCTTCCACTGCAAGCTGAGTGTTTAATCAGTGCTGTTATTATGATCACTTTTATTCTTTTTTGATCATATTTTTCAGGACTAGGAGATTGAACTCAGGACCTTGTCCATGTTAGGCAAATGATCTACCACTGAGCTGTACCTTGAACCCCTTTTACATTTTTTATATGGAGACACTGACTTACTGAGTTGTTCAGGCTGCCTCTGGCCTCAAACTTGTGATCTTCCTTCTTCAGCCCTGCAAATACCTAGGATTACAGGTATGTGCGTGGTGCCTGGCTTTTATGACCTTCTTCTTCTTCTACCATCTGGTACAATTACACTTTCTAAATATAGTAGTTCCTTTTTATTCTCAGGTTTATTTTTCACAGTTTCAGTTACCCATAGTCAACTTTAGTCCAGAAACATAAAATGGGAAATTCCAGAAATAATTTATTTTAAATAACTTTCATTACATTATATTCTTACAGTTGTCCTGCTTTTTTATTATCAATAATCTCTCACTGTATTTAAGTTTTAAATTAAACTTTATTGTAGGCATGTATGTGCAAGAAAGAGCATTGTATGTATAAGGTTCAAAACAATCTGAGGTTTTAAGCATCCATTGTGGAGCTTGGAATGTAGCTGAGGGGTAGGTACCTGTGGTGGGACTATTCTACTATCTAAGACCTAGGGTGTGCATCTGAGAATTCTCAGCCATTCAAGGCTATTGTTACAGTTGACTAAATCTCAGCCTGAATGTCTACTTCAAATAGCTTGCTATCATGATGATAAAACACGCTAAAGACACTTGTGCTCCTTTCTTATAAACTATTTTGTTGAGTCCCTGATATAAATCTCCTTTCCTCCCACCAGGGACCTTGATATCTTCCTCCAGTCACTGACCTAACATCTTTTTCAGTCCAAACAATGCAGTAGGGTATGTGGTACTGCCAAATAATCAAACTATAATTATTACTTCTGTTCAGATATTTGACTATTATGCTCTGCCCAGTATATGAGAAGATTGTCAGACCTTAAAAATCAATGGCATCAAGGGTTAAAGTGTGCTTATGTTCCTGATATTGTGACTCCAGGTGCTGTTTCAGCTCTATTCTTTACTCAAAAGTATAGACTTCTAGTCAGCTGCAAGATTTTTCTATCTGCCTACCATGAAGGCCACACGTTTCATGGCGAAACCCCTACAGACTATACTTGTATATTTAAGAATAAAAGAACATGAAAGAAGTTAGTATCTGTAAAATTGGTTGACCAGTCTGTAAATTGGTATATAGTGTATCCTCAGTGAATATTTATTATGTTGGTTGAAATCAGATAAAATTGTGCAAGTAAGGATTATTGTTGTTAGGTGCCATAGAGTCGGTGTCCAACTCATAGTGACCCTACATAAACAGGCAAAGCACTATTATTGTGCTTCTCTGCTATTAATAGAATTTTCAATGGCTGACTGATTTTCAGAAGTGAGTTGCTGGGTCCTTCTCCCAAGCCTATAGCTCCTAGTGTTTCCAGGTGGTATCCCATCCAAGTACTACCAGTCCCAACCCCACTTAGCTTCTAAGATCTGATGGGATTGGATGCCACAGTGATACAGCTGCAGGTAAGTAAGGATGAGTACCATATTTCATGTATCTCCAATTGAAACTAAGATTTTAAAGCACAATATTGAAATGTGCACTGAGGGACATCATGTAGTTAGTGCTCCTAAAACACCAAAAAACAGTGGTTAACTTACATTGTTAAATGTTATAAATAAAATGGCTTTAATTATTGGCATTCCTTCAATGGGCTTTCTTAGATAAGCATTATGGATATGAATAAATTCTTGTTATAGGAGACTGACTGTTGTTGGTACATGCTATTGAGTTGAGTCTGACTCATAGTGACTCTCATAGGGTTTTCAATGTTTGATTGTTTTCAGGGTTGGACAGCCATATTCTTCTTTCATCTTTGCAGTACTGGGGATTGCAGCACTCTACCAACTGAGCTAAAGTCCAGCCATGGGAGACTGAGTAAGCTATCTTTTTCATGTTGTAATAGGTGGAATTTATATGGATCAAAGCCTTCATTGAATAACTTTTGGTAGGAATTAGCAAGCATAGTAAATAATGGTAAAAGTTCTGGATTTGACGGCCTGATTCTACCTTTGTCAAACTTTAAACAAGGAAGCAGTTACTTTCTCATGACAAATTATTGGTGAATAAGGCATTATCACTAGAAAGGGATTAATTTATGGTAAGATGGAACTCCTAATGTATAACAGAATGAAACTGAGAGCATTGCAGAAGGCTTATTTCTCAAAGGTTGCAGGTAAACCCTGTCCCAACACCACTAAACCTAATTATGGCCTAAAAAATGTTTTCACCTAAACAAAATAATGAATTGTTGTTTCTTGAAATTCATATGTAAGAGTTTTACAGCTTCCCAAAAATTCTATTTAAAATTCTGTTTTTCAGAGGAATGTATTTTATATATCATACCTTTCTATAATGTTCAGAAGTCACTTTGAGAAACATCTGCAAGTTCCCTAGGAAATATGTATAATTGGAATATTATTATTATTATTATTATTATTATTATTATTGATAGTATTTTTTGAGACAGGATCTCAGTATATAGTCCAGGCTGGCCTAAAACTTGTGATCTTCCTATCTTAGCTTCCCAAGTGCTGGGATTACAGGTGTAAAACATGCTGGGCTTTAAATTTATATATTATTGAACTGACCAAGAAATAAACATAAATAAATAAATAAATCTTCTTAAATCACAGTTGGATAGGATTAAAAAGCTCTGGTGTCCTGTTGCACAATATTGTGACTATAGATAGCAATTATGTACTGTGTATTTACATAGTAAACTGGAAGAAGGGATTTTGAATCTTCTCACTATAAATAAATGATAAATGTCTGAGAAGATTGTTGTTGTTAGGTGCCACTGAGTTGTGTCTGACCGATAGTGACCCTCACAGTATTTTTTCAATGACTGTTTGGAGATTATTCCAGAAGTGGGCTGCCACTTCCTTCTCCCATTTTTGCTATGCTGGGGATTGAACTCAGGGCCTCAGAGAGCACAGCGCAGCACTCTGACAAACTGAGCTAAGCCGCAGATATGTTTAACCAGATTTTAACATTATATAATTAATATATGTATTGAATCATAACATGATACACCATTATGGATAATTTTCATGTTCTTTGTCTCTGAAAAAATGAATTCTTAACAAATTGAAAAATGAAGATAAAAAATAAAGGCATAGAGTTTTAACTCACTGAATTTTGGTGATGTACATATAATTGTGGGTTGGGATTTAGCTCAGTTGGTAGAGTGCTGCGCTGCAGTCTCTGAGGACCCGAGTTCAATTCCCAGCACCACAAAAATGGGAGAAGGGCTTGGCAATCCACTCCCAAGGCAATCCCAAAACAGTGAGCCATTGAAAACCCTGTGAGGGTCGCTATGAGTCGGATACTGACTCGATGGCACCTAACAACAACAACAACAACACATATAATTGTGAAGTTTTGCTTGATTCATTTTAGTACTAATGAGATAATATTCAATTAACTAAGATATTCCTTTGAAAATAAGATACTAAGCTGATGTTCAAATGTAAGAATGGGCATTCTCTTTATGTTTTTTCCCTGTACTTAAGTTGACCCTGAATATGATATGCTTGTCTTTCTTCAAAAACGTTATCCATTTATAAGGACTTTGAAAGAAAAAAGTCAGAATAAACCTTTTTTCACCTTATTTTTTTTGTAGCTAAATCCAATATGCTTTTTGATATTTAGAGGGGTAATTATATTTTAGATAAGACTTGTTAAAGCCAAGGCTGTAAATGTTGTGGTAAGAGGTCTCAAACACATACAAATTTAGTCACATAAACCTGAGTAATTGCCTCTTTTGGAAGAAGAATGAATTATTGGATACAAGTACTGAATTTGATGTTAGTCCAAATCCTGAAGTCCAGCCCAATTCTCCCACCATCTTGTGGGGATTTGTGGCCTTAGGAAAGCTACTTAATCTTTGATATGAGGTTCCTAATATAAAAATAGAGATAGTATTTAATTTCCATCTGTCTTTCAGCTCTAAAACTATATGACTTTGGCAAATTCTATAAATTTCTTCATATATTGTTTGATACACTGCACACAATTACTGCATGTGTATGTGTTTATAACTACAGATGTCAATAAACAGCTCTTGCATGTGAAAAAGAACAATATAAGAAACCCAAAGGGAAAATGGGCAAGGAACATAAATGAGCAAGTCAAGGATAAAGAAAATTGGATGGTTAACAAGTACATGACAAGATAAATATCTGAGCTCATTCCAGAGAAATACAAATGGACAAGTAATAAACCAAGATAAAGAAAAATCTTTTCTGGCAAGGGGAAGTAGGATGGAGGGCAGAAACTATGATTCTTTGATGCTTACGTTGAAATGCTATACTTTATCTTTTGTGTATATTAGATGAACAAATGTTATTTTTAATCAATCACACTGGTTGTTCTCATTCTGAATTAGAGAAAAATAATTCCACTTTTGTTTCGTTGTTGTTTTGATGCCAAATACCCCCTTTTAAATCTTTAATTATTCCTCTTTTCTTCTATTCACCATTTACCTGCTGACTTCTTTAAGCAATTTTATCTTTGGGCATTTTTCTCTCATAAAGTCTTGGTTAAGAATTTCACCAAAGTGTAGTAGACAAGCTAAGTAACAGAATGAGGAGCTGGGCTTCCTGAGATCACGGCCCAGTTACTCACAACCTGTGTAACTTTGGCATTAAACATGCATTGAAATGTTTAACTTTTACACTTAATTTTTTGTGTCTAGACTTCTTCATTTGTAAAATGGGAATGGTAATAATAGATACACCTCATAAAGTTGTCATTAGGATTAAAGGAGTTATGTATGGTGAGTACTGAAAAATTGTTAGATAATTTAAAAAATGCTAATAAAACAACTTTTTTTTTGTGTGTGTGTGGTACTGGGGTTTGAACCCAGGGTTTGCACTTGCATGCAATGCAAATGCTAGACCACAGAGCTGCACACCCAGCTCATTTCTTTCTTTCTTTCTTTTTTTTTTTTTTTTTTTTACTGTTTTGAGACAGCGTCTCACTAAATTACGCAGACTGCCTCTGGTCTTGAACTTTCAATCCTCCTGCCTCTGCCTCCCAAATCGCTGGGATTACAGGCTACAGGCGTGCTCCTCTGTGCCCAACCTAAAACAACTGTTTCTAAGAATATTGATGTTGTTGTTGTTGTTAGGTGCCATCAAGTCAGTATCCAACTCATAGGGACCCTCATAGGGTTTTCAATGGCTCACTGTTTTGGGATTGCCTTGGGAGTGGATTGCCAGGTCCTTCTCCCATTTTTGCGGTGCTGGCAATTGAACTTGGGATCTCAGAGATTGCAGCACAGTGCTCTACCAAGAATGTTGATAGGTGCCATCAGGTTGGATCCAACTCATAGAGACCCAATGTACAACAGAATGAAACTGAGAACATTGCAGAAGGCTTATATCTCAACGGTTGTAGGTAAATTCTGCCCCAACCCCTCAAACATTCAGATTTGTTAACTCTATAAGTTTCAGATCCAGCTATTAATTTACTTAATAAATAAATGTAATCAGAACATTAAGATAATGTCTCACTATGTTTTCCAGGCTAGCATTAAACTCCTGAGCTCAAGTGAGCTGCCTGCCTCAATCTCCTAAGTAGATAGGACTATGAGCTACATACCTATCTTGATTTTTTTTTTTTTTTTTTTTTTTGGTGGAGCTGGAGAACAAACCCAGGAGATTGCACTTACTAGGCAGGTACTCTATTACTGATCTACATCCCCAGCTCTGAATAATTATTTTTCTGGAATTATATGTCAATAATCATGATATATAGTTTCTCATGTGTTACATCAATAATCTCATATTCTGTCATATTTTATTGATGAAAACATGGCTAGTCAGAAACATAAATTATTTTGTAGTATGTAGTAAATATCTCTACTACTACTGAGAAGAATCAGAAGGAATTGGAGAAAAAGGAGAGGAAAAAGAGGAGGAGAGAATAGAGGAGGAGGAATCAATAATTGGAAAAGACAAAGAAGTGTAGTAAGGAAAGGAACATGAAGAGCAGGATGGATAAAATAGTAACAGTAGCAGGGGAAAGGGACCGGGGTGGAATATCTATAATCATGATGGCTGGTATCTCTTTAATTCAGAAAAAGGGCTCTTTGTACTGCCTAGTGATCTCACTAAATTGCCCTAGGACAAGAACCTCACTTCCCCTGGGACCTTATTTCCTACTCGTCTTGCCTTCTGTGCTCTGGCTTCCTAGTTGTTTCTGAACATGCTGAGCAAACTTTCATCCTAGGGCCTTAGCACCTACTGCTCCCTCTGCACGTGCTTTGCTCTCTGAACATCTGCATAGTGAGTAGTTCTCTCCTTTCCTGCCGGCCTGCTCAAATACCTGATACAACATCCTTTCTGAGCACTCTATTACACATAGAACTCACACATCCTAGTTATATTTTATCCCCTTGAGCTTCCTTCAATTCCTTAGAACTAATTGTTATTTAAAATACATGTTTGTTATGTGTTTTAAAATTTGTTTACCTGTCTTCCTATAGTGAACTCCTTAGGGGAGTGGCCTTGGTTTGGTCACTGCTGTATCTCTAGGACTTCCTTATTTCATACTAGGTACTCACCATCTTTTTTTATGTTAATGAATGATTTTATTTCATGACAAGTATTGCATAAAGTTCTTTACATATATCTCATGGAAGTAAATGAGAACTAGTACCAAAAAATTTATCATTTGGTATTATTGTTATTTCCATCTTACATAATGAGAAACCAAATCACACAGTTGTTAAATATTTTGCATCAAATCTCATAGCTACTAAGCATTGGGTCATATAAGGAGATATGCATCAGTATCTAACAGCTAAGTTGAAGAATGAAAATTTAAGTAAGTCTAACTCTAAAGTCAGTCTGACTCAATTCACCTTTCTCAGATGTTATTCTAAAAGGTTCTCATAAATTTTCTCTTTTAATCATAACAATAAATCTTTAAACTTATTCTCTCTGATTTCTGATTCGTAACTCCTAAAACTAAGTCTCAGATAAGTTCTGTTCTGAGAAAAAAACAAACAAACAAAAAAACACCCCAACTTCTACCTTCAACCAGTTCATAGACTTGTATGTGCTGAAATCTTTATATTTAGTATGTGAGGATAGAAGGAGGTTGAGCTCTGTCGTCTGTCAAGATTTTTTTGCTTTTCTTAAATTCAATACATTTCTTGTAATGAGACTATTATAAAATAGATTTATGAAAGATGGTATATGTGTGTCCTTTTATTATCCCATTTATTCTGTGAATATTCAATAGAATTTTAACCTACCTGTAATTTGGTATGACTGTTATTTATAATAATCATATATACAGATTTTACTGGAGATTTGCAGGGAGTGGAGAGAGGCAGTTCCTGAACACAGGTCCAGGAATCTGGCAGCAAAACCCTGGTCCTTGTATGCAGCAAATAATTGAATTTATACCCAAGACAGAAGGTACAATAGGGAGTACAGAATAGGTTAATCAAAGGTAGTATACCATTAAGAAATAATTATAGAGAAGACTGAGGTACCTGGAGAATCTTAGGTAAACATGCAAAGAAACTTAAAATAAACTGGGTTCCCTGGGTGAATATGCATAAGGATATTTCTATTCCCCAAGGGAAGGTAAAGAAAACAGGGAGTACAAGAAAGGTAAGAGGGCTTTTAGAAGGACAGATGCCTTGGATAGACAGACAGGATGGCAGGCCCAAGAGAAAGGAGAGATGTGCACGTGGTTTCTGGAGAGAGAGGAACACAGAGAAAGGAAGAGAAAAATAGCTTTTGGAAGAAGAGAGGAAGAAGAGAGAGTGGGTACATACATGTTTCCTCTGGTTTTATTCAACTAGGGAACTACCAGTGTGACATCAGCCCTGGGTGCCCAGCTTTGGGTGCCTAGTGTGACATGGGCCTAGAGTCTTGTTTTATAAATGGCTTGAAGGCTTGGGTAGTGTGTGGAATCCACTTGAAAATGTCTTACAATGTCCTCAGAGAACCCTGTGGCTCCTTCATCATGGTGGAAAGGCAGAAGCCATTTGAATCCCTTTTTCCTCCATATTGCCTGCTAGTGGGTAAGCTAACCATCCTATCACAGCTACCAACCATTTAAGATTATAAAATAGATTCAATCTTCTTTGAGTTTTTTCTGGAACACCAACCTCTTCCACACTGAAGCATGTCATTCAAGGCAACCTGAATCTGTATTCCTGTGCTGTGGTCACTCATATTTGTTTGAGAATTAACTATTACTTAATCTCTTTGGAGCAAGAGTTGTGTTTGTTGTGGACACAGAGCATCGTAGATACACAGTAATCCCATTCAAAGCGAAGGTGGCCAGTCCTCATTGTGCACAGCATTTCAGAACCATGAAAATGGCAACATGAGTGGAAACCATGCAAAGTGATCTTAATAATAATCAGTGAGAGCAATTCTGATTGTTCCAAGACCTTTGAAGATTTTTTTTTTATAATGTTAAGATATCTTATTATCTACTATAAACTTACAGGGAAATACAAAATTGTGAAACTAATATTTAGTACATTGTATTTTAAAACACTAGAGAGAACTGTAAAAACTTATAAAAGAATGTTTTGAATAAGGCTTTCCTGCCCTCTTCCTTTTCCTCTTCCTCCTCCTTCTCTTCCTCCTGCTCTTTCTTCTCCTTATTCTTCTTCTTCAGAGACAGCGTCTCTCTATGTAAATCAGACTGGCATTGAACTCACAACAATCCTCCTACCTCAGCCTACCAAGTGTTGGGACCACAGGCATGCACCACCATGCCTGGATAGTTCCGTCTTTAATATCTTCAAATCAACTATTCTTGGAGGTCTACTATTTTTACAATTCTAGCTGTCCTTTATTTGGTGAGACTGCCTCCAAGTACACAGAAATATTTACATTGCAGTCAAATCCTGTGTTTGAGTGTCACTGACTATATTCTCTTGGAAACATCCCAGTCTCTGGGAATGTCTTTCTTGGTCACACCCATTTAGGAAGCTTCCCCAAGGTTATTGAGCCTTTTTCCTTTTGGTGGACTAACTTATCACATGGAGAGAGCATATCTGCATTGTCTTAGTAAATTCTCATTTCTAAGTCTAAATTAGCCTCTAATATTTACTGGTAATCCTTTGAGCTTTCAACAATCATGAAATATCTCCATTATTTCCATAACTTCCTTTAATGTATTTGTTGGTTTGTTTGCCAGTGTCATTTCCTCAGGGCATCCTCATTCATTTTGTCACAATGACTATCCTTATTTAGTTTGATAATTTGCCTTCACCAAGTTCTTGTTGCCTGCAGCCATAGCACTGTGGCATCAGATCCCATCAGATCTCAGAAGCTAAGCAGGGTCAGGCCTGGTTAGTACTTGAATGGGAGACCACCTGTGAACACTAGGTGCTATAGGCTTGGGAGAAGGACCCGGCAACCCACTCCCAAAAATCAGTCCCCATTGAAAACCCTATGAATAGCAGAGAAGCACTGATAAAGTGTTTTGCCTGTTATAAGTAGGGTCTCTATGAGTTGGATACCAAATCAATGGCACCTAACAACAATAACAATTTCCTTTGGCTTCTCTTGAATGGCAGGAATCCTGACATTTACAAGATTAGCTGGTATCTCCATTTAGATTGACCTGTAGTTTGCTTTTAGTAGATTTTTGTTTGTTTGCTTCACTTTCATTTTTGTTTACTACTTCCCTCTGTGATTATTCATTTTTGCAGCATATTATGTGAGTTTATCACTGGGAGACAAGGAGGCAGTACAAATGTGCTTTGATATCTATGCCTGAACTGAATTATATATATATATATATATATATATATATATATATATATATATATAGTGACTAGTCACCAACATACTCTGAAACAAGTGATGTGATTGGTCATTAATTTTGATGAGTAGCTGATATTCATCATTTGTTAATCAAAGATTTAACAATGAAGTTTGTATGCAACCACTCACAATAAATACAGTATATTATAACAACTAAAATTTGAGCCATGTATTTGGGATGATTATGTTACTTACATTTAGGTGAGCAGTGGTACCTGAAATTCAAATACACTGAAACTGTAAAAAAATCAAAGACTGCTATATTGCCATTATGCTTAATATTACTGTTTTTAGCTTCATTCTTAGAACTACTAACTCTTTTATTGAATGCCAATTATGTTACAGGCATCAGTTAGCTCTTTCTAAAAATTATTCCATTTAATTCTCACAAGAAATCTTTCTGGTATTATAATTTCTATTTTGTTGAATAGAAAACTAGATTAATCTTATTTAAGAAATTTCCTCAGAATTCTTTAGAAAGTAGCTGAAACTTGTTGTTAGGTGCCATTGAATTGGATCTGACTTATAATGACAATAGAATGAAATGCTCCCGAACTCTGCTAGGCACAGGATCTTTTATATGTTTAAGCCCATTGTTGCAGACACTGTGTTAATCCATGTAGCTGAAAGTGTTCCAATTTTCATTATCTTGCCACTCTCCCAAACATGATGTCTTTCTCCAGTGACTGGTCCCTCCTGACAAGTCCAAAATACTTAAGATGCATACTTTCTTCCAAAGAGTACTCTGGTTGCACTTCTTCTAGGACAGATCTGTTGGTTCTTTTGTTAGTCCATTATATATTCAATATACATTTCCAGCACTGTAATTCAACAGCATAAGTTCTTCTGCTGTCTCCCTTACTCTCCAGATTTCATAAGCAAATAATACAACTAAAAATATCATGGTATGAGTGAGACACACTTTAATCTTTGATGGGACATCTTTACTTTTCAACACTTTAAAGAGGTCTCTTACAACAGCTTTTGTCAATGCAATGCATTTTTTAATATCTTGACTGCTGCTTCTGTGAGTGTTGATTGTAGAACCAAGTAAAGCAAAATCTTGGACAACCTCAATCTTTTCTCAGTTTATCATGAATTTGCATACTGACTCAGTTGTAAGGATTTTTGTTGATGCTGAGGTGCAATCCATATTAAAGGCTGTGTTCTTTGACCTTCATCAGGAAATGTTACAAATCCTCTTCATTTTCAGCAAACAGAGTTGTGTCATCTGCATAATGCAGGATGTTAAAGAGTTTTCCTCCAATCCTGCCACAGTCCAGCTGCAGCCTAGGATCCAGGGTTTCCTGAAGGCAGGTTGAGGAGTCAGCAATTGGGTAACAGATACAGTAGTTCAGTAACTATGTGAATCTGTTCTGTTTATTTTTTAGACAGCACAATGTTTTATACAATTTTTTAGACTGAGGTCATGTAAGCAGTAAGAATAGCACATGTAGTTATTCATGAAACAAAGTTTCACAAGCACTTGTTAATCATAACAACCCATAGTTCAAAAAACAAACTTTATTATCTCCAGACACCAAATACTTTATTTTTAGGCTTTTCATAAATGATAAAGTATAATAGGGTAATTGAACTCTATCCTTAGTGAACAACCTCTACTCTTCTTCTCTAACTGGGAACCAAGGTCTGTAGATAAGCACCTCCCCATGTTGTGTATCCACTCTTTTCCCCAGCTGGGAACCAAGGACGGCCTTTGGACAGATAAGCACCTCCATGTTAAATTGTCAAGGAGGGTTTTGTGCTGTGGGAACAGGCCTGTGTATTCTTTTGATTATTCTGTACTTGTAAACCTTAGCTATCATAGGTGGGGTCATTTTAGTCCAAGTAGGGGCTCACAACTCAGCCTGATGCAGCTGAAGCATAAATTACTTAACACTTGAGTTCCAGGGTGGAAATTACTGATCAGCTTCAACTAGAATAAAATCCACATATCCCTTACAATTGGTGGTCATTAGTTCTAATTCATTTACAAATTCCCCCAGTCATGTCATTCAGCTTTTGTTTCATTAGAGTTTAATACAATATTAGTTATGAGTATTAGTCCTAAACATGAAGTAATTATGTTCATAATAATTAGAAGCAGTATACCTATTTCTAAAAACAAAAAGCACATATTCCTTTTCTCCATCCCCACCCATTTCTTGGAAGATGAGTTCCTTGAACCCCACTTCCCCATATCCGGAACTTGTCAGACAATATGGTTAGAAATGGCTGTGGCACAATCCTGATGCTATGTTCTTCTTCATAATGTCCAGATTCTCTGATTATTTGCTCAGCATAGAGATCAAAGAGGTACAGCAAAAGGATAAAGCCTGCACACACACTTTTCTTGCCTTTAAACAAGGTCATGTTTTCTTGTTCTGTTTGAATGACCATCTCCTGGTCCATGTACAAATTCGACATGAGTAAAATTAAGGGTTCTGGTATTTCCATACTTCTCAATGATATCACAATTTGTTATGATCCATATAATCAAATGCCTTTTAATAGTCGATAAAACATAGACATCTTTCTGGTATTTTTTGTTTTTAGCCGATATCCATCTGACATCAACAATCATGTCCCTGATTCCATGCCCTCCTCGGAATCCAGTTTGATTTTCCAGCAGTTCCCTGTTTATATACTACTGTAGTTGCTTTTGAATGATCTTTAGGAAAATTTTACCTTCATGTAATCTTTTTTTGTGTGTGTGTTACTGAGCGTTGAACCCAGGACCTCGCACTTTCATGCATTGCAAGTGTTGTAACACTGAACTGCACCCTCCACTCATTTTTTTACTTTATGAGACAGGGTCTTGCTAAATTATGCAGATTGCCTTTGGTCTCGAACTTGCAATCCTCCTGGCTCTGCCTCCCAAATTGCTGGGATTAGAGGTATGCACCACTATGCCTGGCTCTTTCATGTAATCTTGGTGATATTGTTTGATAAATTTCCACATTTGTTTGGATCCCTTTTCATGGGAATAGGCACAAATATGGATCTCTTCCAGTCAGTGGGCCGGGTATCTATTTATTTTCCAAATCTCTTGGCATAAACAAGATGAATATAAGTTCAAAGCCTAAAGTGGTTTTGATTTTACTTTATTAACTCCTTTCAATTTGGTTAATTTTAGTTTTCTAGAGTTGACTCATTAGCCTATCTTTCCAGCTTTCTTAGTTATAATTTCAACTGGGGCTCAGGTAGTAATTTTTCTTGTGATGAGATGTTTCATTTACTTAGAACTGATCTTGTGAAAAAGTGTAGAACTCATCATAATGGTTATCATTTATTATGGTACAAATGGACATTTTATTAAAGCTTGCTCCAGTATTGTTGATTGTGATAATTCAATGCCAATGTTACAGAAAATTGCTATGTATTTTATATCATAAAACATTTAGCTTGGGCTACTAAAAGGATGCTCACTGACTTTCTAGTATTGGAAGTCCACTGGAATTAAATTAGTCTTATTCTGTGTCCTTCCATGTAGGACAGAGAACACCACAGAGTGGACAGGCCTCAGATGAGCTCTGGTTCAATTCAGGTTTGAATCACAAAGGTGATTCCATGTTATATAAATCTTTTTCAGACAGAACTTTTATTAATAATATACTCATCAATAAAATTATTGTAGCCAAGAAAATAGAATATTAATACAATTAACTACTCATTTCTATACTTTATGTCCCACCCTGTTTTTCTCTTTGCTTTGGTTTAATATTACTAATAGATTCAATATTTCATTTTTTTAGAATTATGAAATGAGCATCACATTCCATTAGAATGGAAATTTTTGTAACTCATAAGAATGATTCAATTACTTTTTAAAATAAATCTCGTTTTAACTTCAACTTTCCTTTGAAATTATAGTAAAATGTTAAATATATGATGGTGTGAGACCAATCTGAAAAGTTTTCTGACATTTAAGATTAAAATATTTATCTTCTATAAATACAGTTATTTTTCTGTAGTAGCAGTGAATTAGTATTTTTATGGTTTAATTTCAATCACTGAAGCTGTGAATCCCCTAAAATCTAGTGGGTCCCTAACCAGTCACCCCAGTCAGTCACTCAGCTCATGCATGGGATGGGTTCAATGACAGATTCAGAAAGAGCTGCCTCAGACAAAGCGTATGAAGGTGATAGATGGATTTTGTTTCCTGGGTCATTGTTCTTGACAAGGTTATTGTTTGAGACTCAGTGTATGGAATGAGATTCAACAAAAGAGAAAACTTAAGAATGCTTTTAAAGCACACAAATCTCTTAGCTTCTTGAAAGTAAATCTAATCAATGTCTGTGATTATATTATTGTGTGGCAATGCTTCCTCTGAAATTGTCTCAGTTTTGTCTATGGTGTTATGTCATACTCTTAGCTAGTACGTATCTCCTGGTATTCACTGTCATATTTAATAAAATGATGTATCATACACATCTTATACAAACATTGTGTGTTTGAGTATTTATTGAATGGTTTCCGGGGTTCTATATCTTTCATTTGGGAGAAGGACCTGGCAACCCACTCCCAAAAATCAATCCACCATTGAAAATCCTACAAATAGCAGAGAAGCACTGACAATAGTGTTTTTCTTGTTGTACATAGTCGCTATGATTTGGACACTGACTCAACGGCACCTCACAACAACAACATACCTTTCATGGGACTGGAATTCAGCTCAGTTGATAGGGTGCTTGCTCTGTTCACTCTAAGACCCTGGGTTTGATCCCCAGCACTACAAAAATTGGAAAAGGACCTGACAGCCCGTTCTCATAGAAACAATCAGCCATTAAAAACCATATGAATAGTAGAGAAGCACTGACATAGATCCTGGCATGGGGAGTGTTTTGTTCTCTTGTACATAGTGTCGCTATGGGTTGGAGCTGACTTGAGGGCACCTAACAACAACAACTTTTTTTTCATGTTCCTTCAATAAAATCTTTCTCTTACAATCTATACTTGTTTTTATTTCTGTTGTAAGCCACCTTACTCTGAAACATATCACTACACGGAATGAAATGTTTGGGTACTTATTATTTTGAGTCCATAAATGGGATCTCTTGCCCAGGCCACATTCACATGGGGAGGTCTACAGCTGTGATTAAGACGGCTATGTTGTTGTTGTTAGGTGCCAAGAAGTGAGTGTCTGACTCATAGCCACCCTGTGTACAACAGACAAAACATGATTGTGATGGCTGTAGTCTCTCTGTAACCATGAACATAACCTTGTGTGCTTTTATACATTTACCTGGAGAGAGCTTTCACATGGTTATCAAAAAGATTGAGAAAGAATTTTTTAAACAAGATCTTTACTTTTTAACCTTATTTTATTTATTTATTTATTTATTTATTTATATCTTGGCAGGGGGATCCCCACAATCAGTAGCTGGTATTCCGTTATCATGTTGGTCCACTACCAAAGTGCTGTTCTCTTAGGAGACATTTTTAGGCTATGGTCCAGAAATGCTGCCTTAAACTTTTCTGTGTTCAGTAGCCCACATGCCTGGCCACAGTTTTTATCTCTGCCCGCTACTTTAGCAGATTTATATTTGTATCATGACCTGATCTCACCTGGATCTAGACATCCTCTCTATTTTGCTATAGGCAAGAAATAGGAACTTTGGTGTGTCAACCTTCAGATTTATGGAGTTTGGCTACATTTACTATTGTTCAATTTTATTTGAAAAAATTATGGCTTTTACACATTTCAATCTCTCCTTGTGGTCTTTAAAAACATTTGAAAGAAGAATTATTGGAAGGAAGTAGTAGAGGGTCTACAGTCAATAATAAACTGTTATGAATTTTACAAATAACTAGAGGAGATGAGCTCAAAACCTCCAAACACAAAGTAATGATAAGGAAATGGATGTAGTAATTACCTAGATTTGATCAATACATATATATTCATATATTGAATTATCACACTGTACCTCATAAATATGAATAGTAATTATAATAATCATTAATAAAGTAACCAGAAGAAAAACGGAAACCTCCCATACTGCTGGTATGTTCTACAGAGGAAAATTTCCTGCTAGGCATAATAAGCATTTGCTCCTTTCCTCCTGTGACACAGAGGTTACGTTGTGGATCCCATTTATGCACTCCTCTGGAGGAGATGGGCTAAAAGACAGCCTTCTGGAGTAACACCCTCTGCCCTAAAATAGATGAACAGCATAGGTGGTACTTGTCTCTGGTCTCTCAGCATTCATTCCTCCTTTGTCTGATAACATTCTCAATTACAACAAGAAACATTTCTTTCCTACTCTCCATCCTCATGGTTTGAGGTGTTCTCAGGCAGTCTCCCATCTAAGTACTAACCAGGCCCAGCCTTGCTTAGCTTCTGAGATCTGATGGGATTGAATGCCACAGTGCTATGTCTGCAGGCAACAAGAACTTAGTAAAGGCAAATTATCATGCCCATTAGTGTCCTCATACCCAATGTAAGACAAACAGAGACACATCTAGGGCTTTCATTTACAAACAGAAAAACTCTCTTTGAATCCCCTACTACTCACCTGCACCTGTGGACCCAGTACTACTGATGTGAAACTGCTGTACAAACTTTAAACCTCGGGGGAAACCCATCTGAAAATAAAGCCGGCATCTGGGAGAGAGCAGGACTAGGGGAGACAGAAGTGTCATGATGCTGTCTTTTGTCTTTGTATCAAACTGCATCTGAAGTTAGCATTACTCACTGATTATTCACTTAAGCAAGTTGTTCATTTCTGTTTGTTTCCTTTAAGCCAATTTGATTATGTGTGATAGGTAGAGCCGTATTCTATGTAGGAAGGCTAGACCTATGTAGGAAGGGTCACATGGTGAGTTTGGAGGTACTTACATCTACAGCCTCCCCCACACTCCCCCTCTGCCTTTTATTACCTTTTTCCTTAGAGTACCCAGTGATGCCAGGTCCCTTCTGCTATTTGAAGCCTCCATTGTGACCTCATCGTCCTGCTGCTTCAGACAATGCTGAAGTATCCAGTCCTTTATTGTGCCTCTTGTACATAATTCGACTATTAATTTATCTCACTGACTTATGTTACAGGGTAGATAGTGAACATAATTTAATATAATTAAAAATCATCTACCTTTCAAATGGGGACCCATTGTTTTATGCTAAAACGTGAGCATTTTATAAAAGAGAAGCTGTATTGATTTAGAAAGTTTATTATTCATTTTCTGTAGTCTACATGATTGTTAATATGACAGAAAGATCTTTGAGAATTGTGCTTTTGCCTTCTTTGTCTTGGATTCTCTATGTCTGATATTTCTGTGCAATTACTAAATATTATTTGAACTACAGACAAACCTCTTATTTTTAGATATTAGAGTGAATTACCATTTTCAATGACATTTGGACATGAAGGGGCTTATGTCCTTGGAACTAGGCCTAAGGCCAACCTCACTCAAACCATGAGAATGGATAGTAGGAAAAGAATGTTTTTCATTGTCAATGATGTAGCTTAATTTTTTGGATTCACTCTAAAATGAACAGAACCAGAGCCATAAAGCCTAAAACTATAGTACAATTACAGAGTCTCTTACCACTCCTCAGAACTGATATTGGTCTGTAGTGGAAATCAAGGCATAGACATTGGAAAAGGAACCTGTTTGCTGCCAATAGACCTGCATAGTGCTGCAGATGTCTACATGAATACTGCCACTTGTAGAATCTGAGTGCATACCACTGGGATGTTTATTCTATATCATTGACACAAAAATAAAACAGACCGTCTCTTCTACTGATCAACAAAAAGACCAAAGTATGAGTTAGTGAAGGAGATAAAATGGTAACATCTAAACTTTTCCTGTGGCTGGGATTTAGCTCAGTTGGTAGAGTGCTGCACTGCAGTGTCTGAGGTCCCAAGTTCAATTCCCAGCACCGCAAAAATGGGAGAAGAGCCTGGCAATCCACTCCCAAGGCAATCCCGAAACAGTCAGCCACTGAAAACCCTATGAGGGTCGCTATGAGTCAAATACCGACTCGACAGCACCTAATAACAACAACAACAACAAACTTTTCCTGTTTAAGTGACTCTTCCTGAAGCTTAAGCATGTTAGAACTGATAAGAATTTTTAACTATATTTCTTTCTCAGTAGTAAATTTATTCTCAGAGGATTAGGATATTCTAGGATATTTTATTCAATCACTTTGCATAAAAATGTTACATTTTTGGAACTAGGCTGCACACTTTCAAAAATGCTATTCCCACTGAGGTTTTCTCTGGAAATCCATCTTGTCTTTCTCATTTTTGAGACTGCAATTGTTTCTCAGTAAGATTGGTGAAACTGAAGTGATTTTAGCTAACTAAATTACCACCATTGATTGGCTGCTTTGTTTTGGTATAACTTCTCTTACTAAAAGTCTCAGCTACCCTGCAGAAAAACTGCTGGTTCCTCTGGATAATCAGTCAGTGGGGTTTCACAGTTATATCCCAGCAGGGGAGTTAGTTCATGCATTCTGCCCTTTTCTTTTTACCAGTTAGTGGAATATTTGCAAAGATTAAATAATTAATTTCTCTAGTTTGAACAAAATGTTCCAAATCTACCTTGATGAGAAATAATAAAAGGCATTTTAAAATGTCATTATCAAGCCTATCGAAATATTCATGGTATTTTGTCAGACATTATTCATAACATTTTCTTTTGATTTATAAATGCAAAACCTTACTAGGAGCTAGTCATTTATTTTTGACATAAGGCATGTGTCTTATTTTGTCTTCCTGTATTGTGGATGCTTTGTACATTTGATACTGAGTCTTCCCTGTGCTCATTATATTTTAAAATCTAAATGTTTCTTCATAGGAAAAGAAATAAATTACATCTCTTTCTATGCTGACTTGTATCTGTTATAATTGTTTTAACTTAGAAGCTTAATAGATAATATTATATGATTTAAAATATCATAAATTACGCTGGAATTTTATGTAATGCTACAGAATTTTAGAATATGAACTAGAACCATGATACAGAAAAACTTCTAGATTCATTTACCTCGAGTGATAAATTTTCTACTGACTACTATTGTATTTATGACCAAAGAATTATATACTACAATATCTGTTTCAAAGTTTTCCCACTTGCACTATCAAGAAGAAGACAACTTCTTTAACATGACTTATGGCTTTCATCATGGGGAAGGGCAGGAAAGTTAGAAAAGAAAATTCTAATGTTTTACTCCTAATATTTGGAGATGTTAATAAGATAAATAACAATTAATTCTGCAGTATAAATCCTGGCTGCTTCTTTTTATCTACTGACTTAGTAAAATTTTATTTTATTTTTAAAATTGACAATATTATATATATGTATAATGTAAAATGTACTATTTTGAAATACACACATGTACATACACATACACACACATTATGAGATGGCTAAATTGACTTAAAATATGCACTAACACACAGTTAACATTTTTGTGGTAAAGACACTTAATATCTAGTCTTAATATTTTTCAAGATTATCTTATATTCTTATTAATGTCAGTCAGTAAATAGATCTCTGGAACTTCTTTCTCCTGTCAAACTGAAATTTTATGTCTTTTGTCCATTATCTCAAACTCCACCCCAACTACCAGGCCCTGTTCACTACCATTCTACTCTCTACTCATATAAATTTAGCCTTTGTTTCTTTGTTTATTTATTTATTTATTTGAGTCTACAATGTAGGCGAGATCATGTAGTATTTTTCCTTATGTACCTATTTTATTTCACTTAATTTAATGTCTTTCAGGTCCAACTTTAATTGTTGTTAGGTGCCATTGAGTCGAGTCTGACCCATAGTGACCCTGTGTACAACAGAAGGAAACACTCCCTGACACTGTGCCATGCACAACATTATGACAGCACTTCTCGGTTATTAATAGAGTTTTTAATGGCTCATTGTTTTGGGATTGTTTCAGGAGTGGGCAATCAAGTCCTTCTTCCATTTCTGTGGTGGTAGAGATCAAACCCAGGGCCTCCGAGGTCCAACTATGTTGTTCCAAATGACAGGATTTCATCCTGTTTCATAGCTGAATTATATTACATTGTGTATATAAATCACACTTTCTTTATTCATTTTGTGTTGGTGGGCACTAAAGTTGATTACATTTCTTGGTTATTCTGGATAGTCTTGTTATTAACACGAGAATATAGATATCTCCTTGGCATAATAATTTCACTTCATTTGGGTATATTCCCAAGAGTATGATTGGTATATCATATGGTTCCTCTAGTGAGAAGGAGGCCATATGGGCTACATAGTAAAATTCTGTCTCAACAAACAAAACAAACCAAACAAGAAAAACAAAAAACCAACCCTCCCGATCAAAATCATGAACATTGTTTCTAATAGAATCTAGTATCACAAACCTTCATGCCTTTTATTATCTTTTACATTCATTCATAGAATCAGAAGAGACTTTAAAGATTTTCTGTATTTTATTTTTTATTTTGAAAAATAGAGAAATTAAATCTCTACAACTTATGGTTTACACTTATTGTTAAAGGTTAATTATCTAAAAGTAGCTGAGTTAGTCACTAGTTTAAACCAAACTATCTTCTTTTGGGATTGATGGTTTTTTTTGTCATATATGTGGGATTATTTCCACCACCACCACTAGTAGTACTTCCTCCTCTTCCTCCTTCTCTTTCTTCTCCTCTTCCTGTTTTTCCTTCTTCTCTTTTGTGATAAGATCTTTGTTATGCACCTCTGGCTGGCAAGGGTCTTATGTGATCTTCCTGCTTCTGCCTCCCAAGTGCTGTGATTACAAGATATCATACTCTGCTAAGTTATTTTTTTTTTAGGTGCTGGGAATAGAACACAAGGCTTTGCACATGCTAGGCAAGTGCTTCACCACTGAGCTCCCTCCACTTCTAATATATGCAAAGAGTAACATTGTGTTGAAGATGTTGCTAAAGAATTGAAAATGTCTATGATAATGATAATTGTAAAATCATAATAAATATTATTATTAAGCCCCTACTACAAATTTTTTACAGATGAGAAAACTGATCAAGAATAATTTAGGAAGATCATATGCAGAATGAGGCTAAACTCATATTCAAACACAGATAATCTGACACTAGAGTTCATTATTAGCTGTTATAATAATGAAGAGAGTTTGTGAGTCATTTAAGGACTTTTTTGTTTAAAATAATTAAAATTATCAGTGTCTTGGATTAATACCTGGGTATTTTTGTTCAATTGATGTTTGGTTGAATTAAAATGTTAGTATTTACATCATTCTTTCCAATGTTTGTAAAATATAGCCAGAATTTTATCTCCTGAGAGGAAGAAACACTTCCTATTTTAGTACTGAGCTCATAATAACACATTTGTTCTGTAGTTTCTCTGTTTTTCAGTCCTTAGCCTTTCAAAAGTTGTTCATAGCAAGTACATTTTTTCACCAACATAAATTGTGACTATACACATGGACTTCACCAGAGGAAATATGCATGACAAAATTGACTGCATATGTGGAAAGAAATGATGGAAAAGGTGCATATCAAATGTCAGAACAAGACCAGGTGCTGATTGTGGATGAGACTGTCAACTTCCCATATGCAATTCAAACTGAAAGTGAAGAAAATTAGAACAAGTATATGAGACCCAAGGTATGACCTTAAGTATATCCCACCTGAGTTCAGAGACCACCTCAAGAATAGGTTTAATGCATTAGACCTAAATGATAGAAGACCAATTGAGTAGTGGCATGACATCAAAGATATCATTCATGAAGAAAGAAAAAGGTTATTAAAAAGACAGGAAAAAAAGAAAAGACCAAATTACATGTTAAAAGAGACTCTGAAATTTGCCCTTGAACATTGATCAGTTAAAGTAAAAGGAAGACATGATGAAGTTAAGGAACTAAACAGAAGATTTTGGTGAGAAGACAAAAACAAATATTATAATGACATGTGCAAACAGCTGGAGACAGCAAACCAAAAGGGAAGAATATGCTCTGTGTTTCTCAAGCTTAAGGAGTTGAAGAAAAAATTCAAGCCTCAAGTGGCAATAGTGAAAGATTCTACAGGGAAAATATTAGATAATGCAGGAAATGTCAAAAGAAGATGGAAGGAATGCACAGAGTCATTATACAGAAAAGAACTGGTAGATGACCAAACATTTCAAGAAGTTGCATATGAAGAGGAGCCAATGATATTAAAAGATGAAGTGGAAGCTGCCTTGAAGGAACTGGCTAAACTCAAGGCTCCAGGAATTGATGGAATACCAATAGAGATATTCCAACAAACAGATACAGCACTGGAGGTGTTAACATATTTATGCCAACAGATTTGGAAAACAGCTACCTGGACAACTGACTGGAAGAGATCCATATTTGTGCCTCTTCCCAAAAAAAGGGGATCCAACTGAATGTGGAAACAATCAAATATCACACAAAAGCAAAACTTTATTAAAGACAATTCAAAAGTGACTGCAGCAGTACGTAGATAGAGAGCTTCTGGAAAATCAAGTGGGATTCAGAAAAGGGCAGGGAACCAGGGACATCATTGTTAATGTCAGATGGATATTAGTTGAAAGCAGAGAATATCAGAAAGATGTCTATCTATGTTTTATTGACTATGCAAATGCATTTGACTGTGTAGATCATAACAAATTATGGATAACACTTTGAAGAATGGAAATACCAGAGCACCTAATTACACTCATGAGAAATCTGTACATGAACCAGGAGGCAGTTATTCAAACACAACAGGGAAACACTGCCTGGTTTAAAGTTGAGAAAGGCCTGTGTTAGAGCTGTATACTTTCACCCTATCTCTTCAATTTCTATGCTGAGCAAATAATCCAAGAAGCTGGTCATTATGAAGAATGTGGTATCAGGATTGGAGGAAGACTCATTAACACCCTGAACTATGCAGATGACACAACTCTGCTTGCTGAAAGTGAAGAGGATTTGAAACATTTACTGATGAAGGTCAAAGATCACAGCCTTCAGTATGGGTTGTGACTAACCATCAACAAAACAAAAGTCCTTACAAGTGGGTCAGTACACAACTTCACAATAAATGGAGAAAAGATTGATGTTGTTCATGATTTTGCTTTACTTGGTTCTCCAGTCAACACCTGTGGAAGCAGCAGTGATGAAATCAAAAGACACATTGGTTTTGGAAAAGTTGTGGCAAAAGATCTCTTAAAGTATTGAAAAGCAAAGATGTCAGTCACATTGAAAATGAAGGTGCACCTGTCTCATGCCATGGTATTTTCAATCACATCATATGGTTGTGAAAGCTAGGTATTGAACATGGAAGACAAGAGAAGAATTGATACTTTTGAATTATGGTGGTGCAGATGATTTATTGAATATACCATAGACTGCCAAAAGAACCAACAGATCTGTCCTAGAATAAGCACAAACACAGTGCTCCTTAGAAGCAAGGATGACTAGACTGTGTTTAATTTATTTTGAACATGTAATTAGGAGGAACCAGTCCCTGGAGAAGGATATCATTTTTTGGAGAGTGGCAGGTCAATGAAAAAAAAAAATGAAAACCCTCCACTAGATGGATTGACACAGTGTCTGCAACAATGGGTTTAAACATAAATAAGATAGTATGCCTGACACAGAATTGGGGAAGGTTTATTCTGCTGTACATAGGTTCGCTATTAGTTGGACTACACTCAACAACAACAGCCTTTCAAAGCCTTGTAGTTCAAAGCTGAATCTAAGAGAATATGTGAATAGTTATGAAGACCAAGAAGGAAGATCTTATACATCTTCATGGGAGTTACTGTTAAAAGCTACATTTTTACAATGGCATTCTATGAATAACATCTGCTAAAACACAGGTGTTAATGATGTACTACTTAACAATTTTTCTTGCCAAATATTTACTGTTATCCTCTGAGACAAGTAAACTGAATGCAATTAAGTAATAGATTCTGACTTAGGCATGAAATTTTCTCTGTTATGAAATGCTCTTTAAATCGAAGCTATTGATATCTATACTGACACTTCACATGTAATACCTTCTATACACTGGTTGTTGTTGTTGCTAGGTGCCATCGAGTGAGTATCCGACTCATAGCGACCCTTGTAGGGTTTTCAATGGCTGACTGTTTTGGGATTGCCTTGGGAGTGGATTGCCAGGTCCTTCTCCCATGTTTTGTGGTGCTGGAAATTGAACTCGGGACCTCAGAGATTGAAGCGCAGCGCTCTATCAACTGAGCTAAATCCCAGCCCTATACACTGGTTAGTTAGCATTAATTTTAACTTCTTTCAATAAAGAAAGAAATGTTGCCCTTCCTTTTAACCAGTTTCCACGCTGAAGGTCTAAAATTAGTATCTGGAGATTCTTATAATCCACACTTACTACTTTTATTGCCATTTGATAAATTGTGATACAATAAAATACAAATAATTCTGAGATAATAATGATTCATGTTTAAAGTTAATCTCAACAAGTGAGAATAAGTAAATTTTATGTTAGAAAATTTTCATAAAGCAATATACCCTTTTTCTTCTTTGTGAAACAAATCCTACTAGTTGTCTTATAGTTCATAAACTTTGACTTTGTAATAAATTTATATATTTACCTATTACCGATTCAAATAGAAAAAAGATTTTCTGCAGTTTTTTAGGATTTTTGTTCCAGAGAAAATAATAGCAATACAACGTTAAGATGAATGAGTCTGTGAAGAGTCCCATGTCTGCAGTGGTATGATAACATGAAGCCCAACACCTCCTGCCAAAGTTTGCTGCCGCTATTGTATGGTAGAAACAAGTTAGAATCATTTTCTTCTTTAAATATTTTCAAGCTTCAGCCCTTTAAAGAATGAGATTACTTTGCTAGCTTGCAGCCAATATTCACTTCATTTTAACTAGCCAAAAAGGGGGGGGGGCAATTTAAAATGTTTCACACTCAATAAAAAAGAATATTAAAAAGATAATATCTTAACTATTATAAAAAATTTCAATGAGTTTCCTGTGGATCTCTCTCTGGGGGTGATTGATGATTCTTGTTAATTCACAAAGTGGCTCAGGAAGCTTGACTCTCTTTAAGTGCTAATTTGTTTTTGATATTTCATACATAACTAAAACCTTATGCATCATATATAAAATCCTTTTTCCATATTTAAAACTTTCAGAGATCAAGAATATCTTATTATGCTGCTTCGAAATAAAAATATAAGTGCTATTTATTTTTATATTAAGAATTTAGTTAATGTTAAGGAAAACAGTTAATTTTGTCTTATGCTCTTTTCTAATTGGCTTAACCTGTGTACTTCAGGTTTGGTAATGTTCCAAATACACTCTATTTAATGGTTATAATCTAATGGAGAAAACTAGGCTATGACAGTTTTATTGCCTGTGCATAATATGGTCAGATAATTTTAAAGGTGTGTTTAAGGAAGTCTGTTGAAGGAAATTTTTTAAAAGATTGTAATTCAAAGTGTAGAAATATATATATATATATATCTTTTAAACACTTTCCAAGATATTGGATAGCACTGTTTTCTTCCTGTTTTCCTAAAGGAATCCAAATATGAAGCCATAACAGAAAAACATTGAGGGCCATCAGTAGCATATTTAGTGAAGTGGAAATCCTTTGAATCTGTCCTTTTTATAGACCATGTTGATGAGTGAATGCCTTTGTATGAAAATGCAATGACATACTGAGAATAAATATCTCTCTTGTGCTTTTTATGAGTAATTTAATTTGTTTGTTTTATATCTATATGACTATATATACTTAATTTAGGAAGAGGTTCCAAACTGACAATTAATGAGTTCAGTGAAAATATTATGGGATTCTTTATTTGGAATTTTCAAGTGTAATATGCATTAATTTGTTGGAATGCTTTATTTTCCACCCAGGTGTAATTATCTAGAAAGTACAATATAAATAATTCTGATATGTAGGTTGGACAATGAAATGTTTGCTTTACTCCCAAGGAAGTTGGAAAGGAATAAGAGCAAGTATTATACAATGTCATGGAAAAATTTTTTTAAAGTGATTTTTACACTTTGAATTGCAATCATTTCCAAAATTTCCTTCAATATACACATTAAATGAGACATGTTTGGAACATTAGCAAACTGCATGTGGTACTTCCTTTTTGCTGCTAAAGTAATATTAAGCATCCATTTGATAATATATTTCAGTCCAATGATGTTAAATCTATCTGTACAATTTGTTAATTTCTTATAAAATCTGAAATTTTTGTTGCATATGTTATATCTGTTAAGCTGATGCTTATCCTGAAAAATAATATTTATCTGGGTGTATAATGCCAACCTTTTTACACGGAAACATTTTTGTACACTTTGAACAAATCAAATAAATTTTATTTTGAAATGGTTGACATGTCAATAATACTCTTGATAATGCTTTCCAGATGGATTTAGGCTGTTATATTAGCATTTCTAAAGAATGAACCCTGTTTTTAATATTAGAAGATAAATGAAATATCCCATGTAGTAGGAAATTTTCATCAGCATTCTCTGTGTGGGCACGGAGGTAAGATTAAAAAACAGCTTCAGTTTTGGTCAACTCTCAAAAATTTGCTGATTTATAATTGTGAGATATGGAATCCTGACTCCACCTAAATTTAAATGTTAACAAAGTGTAAATATGACATATTATTTTATTAATTGTGATTCTGAATGAGTTTACAATTCATTGTTTCTTATTTAAGAGAGAAAACTTAATTCTTAGGCTGAATGGAGTGCTTAACATTTTTTAACATGTTAACGTTTTATAAAAATTTTTGAAGAAATGTTTTACCTTTATAATAAATAATGTTAAATTTACATATATATTATGTTTTTATTTCATGCTTAAATTAGATATCTCAACATTTTTAAGATTCCTTCAATTTCTTCCTTTTTACTTTGTTTGTTTGTTTGCAGAACTGAGGGGCTGATCCTAGGGCTTCACACATACCTTGCAAGCACTCCAGCACTTAGCTGCACCCCCACTCCATTTTTTTGAAATTTTGAGTCAGGGTTCTACTAAGTTACAAAGCTGCCTCTGTCCTCAAACTTGTGATCCTCCTGACCCTCCCTCCCAAGTTGCTGGGATTACAGGCGTGCACCACTATGTTTGGCTAAAAAAAGTTGGTTGACATAAAAATTCTTCATATAAATTGGGTATCATGTGATACTTTTATACATGTTTACATTATATAATATCAAACCAGGATTAGCATGTTTACCTCCTCAAACATTTATTATTTCCTTGTGGTAAAAATATTTGCAGTCCTTTCTTTAAGCTTTTCTGAAATAGTCAGTATATTATTGTTTTCTATTGTCACCCACATAGCACTTATTGACAAACTTTCCCCATTCTTCCCTCTTCCCTACTGTCCTCAGCTCTGGTAACTAGCACTCTGCATTATTTGAGTTCTTTGGATGTGAAGCCTGTTTTAGTCAGATGTAAAATTAGCAAATCTTTTCTGCCATTCTTTAGGATGTCTTTTGCCTCTGTTGATTGTTTTTTGCTGTGCAGTTTTTAAATTTTAAATGACCCTTCATTTTTAACAAATGAGAAATTATCCAAAAGACAAGAGATCAAGGTTATAAAGACAATAGATCAAGGTTATAAAGCATATGTAGGTGTGTCCTCACTGGCATTTGTTGTTTTTTGTTTTCTTGATGATAGCCATTATGACTAAGGTGAGAGGGAGTCTCAGTACAATCTTTTAACTCATTCAGCAAGAATTTATTGATTATATCTGTGCCAGAGTATTGTTTTCAGGACTGGAGATATCACAGAAAAAATAAAATTGTGACTTTCATGGAGCTTGTATTCTAGTGAAGAAGATAGATAATAAAAAAAATCTTTTTTTTCAAGTGATGATAAGTAGCATAAGGTAAAAAAAGGAGCAGAGTGATTGAGAGGTTTTGTTAAATAGAGGGCAGTCAGGGAAAGTGGTGGTGGCTCTAGCCCAATTCACCAATATTGTTCAATAAAATTATCCATTATCAAGCACTTTTTTGGTGCATAACAGATAATAACTGAAATATTTGAGAACTTCTGCTACCAGACTTCTGTAGCCATAGCACCCTGGCATCTGATCCCTCCTGATCTCAGAAGCTAAGAAGGGTCGACCTGGTTAGTCCTTGGATAGGAGACCACCTGGAATACCCAGGTGCTGCAGGCTAGGGAGAAGGACCTGGCAATCCCGAAACAATAGGCCATAGAAAATCCTAATGTAAGAGAAGTACTGACAACAATGCTGAGCATGGCACAGTGTTGGAGAGTGTTTCCTTCTGTTGTACATAGGGTGGCTGTGAGTCTGATCTGACTCAACATCACCTAATGACAACAACCACCACCAGATAGGGAGAAGGACCTGGAAGCCCACTCCCAAAATACTCCCCAAAACAATCAGCCATTGAAAACCCCCAAATAGCAGAGAAGTATCACAGTGCCAGGCATGGTACGGTGTTGGGGAGAGTTTCGTTCTGTTGTACATAGGGTTACTTTGAGTTGGATCTGATTTGACAGCACTTAACAACAAAAACAGTACCAGACATTATTTAACATATTCTTACAACAAATCTTGACGTAGGTACTATTATTATCTTTAACTTACAGTAGATGAAACTGAGCCTTACAAAGGCTGTTTCAGTTATGCATTGCTATGTAACAAAGCATCTCAAAATTCACTAACTTAAAACAACAACAACCATTTATTTGGTTATAATTCTGTAATTGGTCAGGAGTTGATGGATTTAGCTCATCAGCTCTGTCTGGCATCAGCTACATTGGCTTCACTAGGGCAGGAGGTTTTATTTTCAACATGGCCTCATTAACATGGTGGACAAGTTGGCACTAGGTATCAGCCAGAACCAGAGGGTCTTTTGATTTGCATTTCCCTTATGACTAAAGATGTTGAACACATTCTCATGCATTTATTGGCCATTTGTACTTCTTTTGAGAACTATCTGTTCAGTTCATTGGCATATTTGTTGAACTATTTGTTCTTTTATTGTTTAATTTTTTGAGTTCTTTATATATTCTAAAATTTAATACCCAGTAAAGTGAATAGCTAGTAAAGATTTTCTCCCATTCTGTAGGCTGTCTCTTCTCTCCGGTAATTTTTTCCTTTGCTGTGCAGCTTTTTAATTTCACACAATCCCATTTGTCAATTCTTGCTATTATTTCTTAAGCTATTGGATTCCTATTCAGAAAGTTTTTACCTATGCTTATATCTTGAAATGCTTCCACTATGATTTCCTCTAGTAGTTTCAAAGTTTCAGATCTTACATTAAGGTCTTTGAATCATTCTAAGTTGATTTTTGTGCAGGGTAAAAGATACAGATCTAGTTTCATTCTTATATATGTGGATATCCCGTTTTCCCAGCACCATTTGTTAAAGAGGCTGTTTTTTCTGCAGTGTATGATTTTGGCATCTTTGTCAAGAGTTAGATGGCTGTAGCTATGTGGGTTTTTATCTAGATCTTCCATTCTATTTCATTGATTTATGTGTCTGTTTTTGTGCCAGTATCATGCTGTTTTCACTGAGCTACATCCCAAGCCCTTGTAATTTATTTTTCTACATAATTTGTTTATTGATGAATTACTGGCTGTCTACAGTTGGTCACACAAGTATGGCTTCACATAGTTGACTCAGTAGAACTTGTCTACATATCTTGTTTTTATGTTCAATTATTTTCTTGTGTTGCTTCTGTTATTTTTACTTCTTATCTATGTTCTTTCTCAAATCTATTCTCTTAATAACAAAATTACATATTATTTCCCTGTGTTCCTTTATTTTCTGAGATAGTACATACTCGTTACATGCTTTGTGAATAAGTGGTCAAAAAATTATCTTAGAGTTTTACTCCCAATACCATTTATGGTGGGGCTGGGATTTAGCTCAGTTGGTAGAGTGCTGTGCTGCAGTCTCTGAGATCCCGAGTTCAATTCCCAGCACCACAAAAAATGGGAGAGGGACCTGGAAATCCACTCCCAAGGCAATCCTGAAATAGCCAGCCATTGAAAACCCTATGAGCATCGCTATGAGTTGGATACCAACTTGATGGCACCTAACAACAACAACAACCATTTATGGTAAGTGAGTACAAACGAAATCAGTGAGGAAACTGCTTTGTTTATATAAATATCTATTTTGCAAGATTATTTAGAGAACAAAAGTCTTGAGTAAAATGAACTAATTTAGAGTCTACTGCATGGCAAAGTCACTCACATATTTTGTAATTGGATAGAATAGGTAGATGTACTTACAATCTTTTGGTGAATTCAGGTAATCGATTATGCATATTCTCCAAGTCAGCTTATCTTGAGATGAAACCAAATGGCTGAGCCAAAATTACAATAAAAAAGAATAATATTAAGGATTTATTTATTCAAAATACTATTATGTATTTATTTATACAATTATTTATATATTTATTTGTCCAAAATTATTCAAAATAATAAATATTCAAAATAAATAAATATTTTGATGTACTAGTGGTTTGGCCCAGGGCCTCGTCATTACTTGGCAAGTGCTTTACCACTGAACTATACTCCCAGACCCTTTTTTATATTTTATTCTGCAACAGGGTGTCAGTAAGTTGCCTAGTTCATGTCTGACCTTGAAACCACAATCTTTCTGCCTCAGGCTCCTCTGTTGCTGGGGGTACAGGTGTACACCAACGTTTCAGACAATATTAAGTTTTAATCAGATAGTGCTTATACAAGATGAGTGAAGGACACTAATATCACTTGGTTAAATTTATGATGAATAACTTAAGAATCACAGACAGAAGGAATGTAGAGATCATTTGATATCTTTTTTACAGAAAATAAGATTAAGTTCTTGTTCAAGGTAATGTAACCAATTTTTGGCAGATCTATGGGTGATCCTGTAGATCTCTTATCTGATTGTTGATCACTATTTCCTTTAGTGGGTAATGTTTAATATAGCTATCACTTTAATTTGCTTAGATAAAATGCATGTTCCTGCATATTATGTAATAAGGGTGTATTGTCACATATACATATAAATATACATAATAATATGACTATATAGTCTCTGTGTATATATGTAGTAATATTACGCTGTTGTCAATAAACTAATTTTTATAAATTATTTTTACTCTAATGGTCTTATATCCTATTTTTCAATTCAAGTTTCTTTATTACTACTCAATATAACCAAGATCCAAATTACAAAATTGTTGTTGTTGTTGTTGTTAAGTGCCATCGAGTTGGTATCTGACTCATAACAACCCTCTACGAACAACACTCGAGACACTATTGTCAGTTCTTCTCTGCTAGTCATAGGGTTTCCAATGGCTGAGTTTTCTTTGGGAGTGGGTTGCCAGGTCCTTCTCCTAAGCCGACAGCACCTGGTGTTCCCAGGCAGTCTCACATCCAAGTATTAACTAGGCTCAATCCTGCTTAGCTTGTGAGATCTGATAGAATCAGATGCCACAGGGCTACAGGTGCAGGCTAATTACAAAAATAGATAGTTCAAATTAGGAGTAGTATCCCATTTCACATCATAGAAGTAATCTATCTGGTTAATAAAAATAAGCAGAAAAGAAGCCAAAAATACTGGAGTCATTATTACCAGATTGTTATCAGGTAAATTTACCAGATTTAGAAACCAGAAAGGGAAAATGATTGTGGACTGAATTTCTTATCCAAAGATAGTATTTTGATTGTGACTCTTATAGACAAAAATCAGGTTAGAACAAAGTGAAAAATAGGGAAAAATTGTTAGGGCTTTGCTATTTAACATGAGTACATATATCCAAATTTTGAAAAGGACAAGATATTCAAATGTGCGGCATATATCAAAATTAAAGAGAAACATACATAATAAAGGGCAGAATTTGTATCTAATGGTACAGATTATATAGAAACCTGGCACAACATTTTGCATTATTTAGAAAGTTCATGAGAAAAGTGCTCATTATGACACCTCATCAATTCCACTAATGATGTGGGATTATTATATTCTTGAGTGTTTTAATAAGTCTAATTATACACCATAAAAATGACTGTTTTCCTATTGCTTTCTATAACTGGTGCTATTAAAACCACACTGAGGATTACTCGATATTCTATCCATTCTTGGTTTCTTTATTCATTCTTGTATTGCATGTCCTTTGACACTTAACAGCTATGATTAGTTTGAGGTTTCTTAGAGGAGTGGAATCTTTCTTTCACTACTGTGACCTGTGATTATCTGGAGTCCTATTACTTACCTGTTAGGTGTCTGAAAAGAGAGAAGTGGAGCTATGACTTTTCATGCTCTTAGAGCATCACTATTTATTTTTAAATATTAGTGTGTTAGATTTATTGCCCATCAAATATAAAGAATACAACCCTTTACTATGAGTTCCATATTGAAATATATGATAAAATTATTTTATTTCCAGAAACTCTTCATTACAATAAACAAACCAAGAACATGATTAACAATGTGGAAGAAGGGGGAGGAGGTGCATAAGAAGGTAAGGGGGAAGTTATCTGTACAATGTACAATGAAAAGCATATATGGAAATATCACAATGAAGTGCACGTCAGAATGAAACACATTGAGTTGTACATTAAAAATTTCCAGTAAAAACAAAAACAAACAAATGTTGTTGTTGTTAGGTGCTGTCAAATCTGTGTCTGAAGGTTTGCCTCTGATTCATAGTGACCCGATGCATAACAGATGAAACACTATTGTCAATGCTTCTCTGCTATTCATAGGGTTTTCTATGCCTAATTATTTTGGGGAGTGGGTTGCCAGGTCCTTCTCCCAAACAAAATAATAGGAATGCATAATTAGACTAAAATAATCATGTAATTAGTGATGTGCATCATTTGAATGCAAAAACATACTTTTAAGAAAGAAGTATATAATCAGTTAAATGAGAAAAATTGTCATATAATCACTATACCAAAAAATTCAATTGAGAATGCAAAAACAATGATAGATGGAAAAAACAATGTTAGGTACAATAATAATATATTTTATGTGTATTGAGGTGTCAAACAATTCTTACACAAAGGTACATTACATTGCACATTGCAGAGACAGTTTCTGTTGTCTCAATTTTACTTTTTGAACATCCAGTGCATCATGTAATTCCTTCCACAAGTAGATCAACAACATTGATATTGAGTTTTGCAGTGTTTGAAGGTTTGCCTCTGGCTCTGTTGTGTTTCACCTTACTGCTCTGTTTTCCTGTGGCAATCAATTTCTCTGCCAATGGAACTATAAATTGAAGCATTGTTTGTCTTGGTTCTAGATGTTTCATTGCACAGGATCCATGCATTTGCAACAGCTACAATCGATAGTTTGTAAAATGCTTTTTTTCCCACTATTTTCTTGATTTTCTGTCAAATTCATACCCACTTTTTGACATATGTGTCCCAAAGAATTAATCACATATACTCAAATAATTTTATCCTATTGATGACAAGGAGTAAAAAGGTGGTCTGTAGAAAATTCAGAGTAAAAAATTCAGTGTTGGACAATGGTGTCTATTGGAATATCAGATTTTGCCAGAGATTATCCATTTGGGTTTTTCATTAGATGAGATCAAAGTAATGATAATCAAAGCAGAGGTCTTTTAAAAACATTGTACCCTACAGTGCTTCAAACTACATATATATCAAAGAAAATAGATCAATGAAAGATGCCTTCTAACACAGTTCTTGTTAATCAATTGGAATTAATTACTTTAAACAAAGCACAATTTTAAAATGTGCTGTGTCACTGAGAATGTGAAATCCTATTCCTTTTGAAATTTTCTAATAGTTTAGTAATCTTGAGTTTGATCATCTTAAATTCATGTTATTCACATGGCCCTCCCCTACTCTTATTTCTAAAGTATATTAATTAAGCTTAATAAAATTGTATTATTTTAACCAAGTAAATAAATAAGTATAACATATTCATTAAAATTAAATTACCCAAGACTAATTTAAACACGTGTTTATTTTCAATGTGAGATCAATAACTTGATCAAAGTTGTGTCTGGATAAGGACGGACTTCTGGAAGTTTAGTATAATCACTCTGAATTTGTGATTACAAAATATGTGTATAGAGATAAGAATAATTTTTCCATCATCCAATAATTATTAACAAAATTTGAATTGTTGCTCTTTTTTCTTACCTTAAGCCTAGCAATACTTAATTACTCTATATTTTCTAAATAGAACTTGGCTTTTTTCAAATTAAAAGAGTAAATGTGTAGTTGTTAAGTATTTTGGAAAATGTTTCCTAAGTTTTATACCACATAATGTAAAATTAAGTTTTGATAGAATGTCTCTATATACTTAGCTCTTCAAATGAGTATACCATAATACCACTGTTATTCACATTTAATGGGCTTCTACAGGTTTATTTATGAAAAAATTATAGAGCCTGGCATGGTGGCGCACGCCTGTAATCCCAGCGGCTCGGGAGGCAGAGGCGGGAGGATTGCAAGTTCGAGACCAGAGGTAGTCTTTGTAACCTAGCCAGACCCTGTCTCTAAAAAAGTAAAAATTGGGCTGGGGGTGCAGCTCAGTGGTCCAGCACTTGCAGAGGATGTAGGCGCAAGGCCCTGGGTTCAACCCCCAGTACTGCAAAAAAAAAAAAAAAAAAAAAAATAGAAACTAGAGAAATTCAACTAGAGAGAATTAAAATATTTAGAAATGTAGAAACAGAGACATTATTTATCTAGTTTTTTTTCTGTGATTTTCTTCCATCAGCAAGGGCATGTGCAACTTAAAAATTTCTAACTATTCAATGTGAAAAATAACACATGTTCTTTATCTGAAGAACAATATTTAAATGCCTTCCAATAATTTCAGGAAACTGCAATTGGGCCATCAAATATTAAAGTAAGGAAATAAAATAGAACAGTGTTTAGTTGTTAACTTAGTATCTCTGCCTTCAATCCTTGCTCAAGTATAGGCGAGTCTGTTCTTCTAAATATAGATTAGTACTGAGTGAGAATTTGTGAAGGTTCTAAGATTTATATCTACATCTTGTTGTTAAGTCTCATCAAGTCAAGTCTGACTTACAGCAACCTTATGTACCTCACCACAGAACATTTCCTGACAGTGTGCCATGTGCATGATCTTTCTTATGCTTAAGCCCCTTGTGACAGACACTATGTCAATCAATCTAGTTGAGAGTGTGCCTTTTTTCATTGACTTGTTACACTCTCAAACATGATGTCCTTCTGTAGGGATTGGTCTCTTCTGACAGCATGTCCAAAATATGTAAGATGCAGTTTAACAATCCTTCCTTCCAAGGAACAATCTGGCTGCATTTCTTCTAGGAAGGCTCTGTTGGTTCTTTTGAGAGTCAGTCAATACCATAACTCAAAATCATCAATTCTTCTCCTGTGTCTAGCTTTCAGAAGTATATGATGCAACTAAAAATATGGCATGCGTCACACCCACTTTCATCTTTGATGAGACATCTTTACCTTTCAGCACTTTAAAGAGTTCTTTTGCAACAGCTTTTCCCAATGTAATGCATCTTTTGATTTCTTGACTGCGCCTTCCATGGATGTTGATGGTAGAACTACATAAAACAAAATCTTGGACAACTTCAGTCTTTTCTCCATTTATCTTGAAGTTGCTTACTGACCCAGTTGTAAGGACTTTTGTTTAGTTGATGTTGATGTGCAATCCATATTGAAGGCTGTATTCTTTGATCTTCATCAGTAAATGTTTCAAATCCTCTTCACATTCAGCAAGCAAAGTTGTGTCATCTGCATAATGAAGGTTGTTAATGTATCTTCCTCCAATCCTGATGTCATGTTCTTCTTCATAAAGTCCAGCTTCTCAGATTACTTGCTCTACATAGAGATTAGAGTGGTATGGTAAAAGAATACAGCTCTTGTGCACATCTTTCCTGACTTAAACCAGGCAATGTTTCTTTCAACTTTTTGTTTGTTTGTTTTTGTTTTTGCTTTTGTGCTTGAGGGTGGAACCCAAGTCCTGGCATATACTTTGCAAGTGCTCTACCATTGGGCTATGTCCTCCAGCCCATTTTAAAGTTTTTGTCTTGAGACAGTGTCCTGCTAATTTATATAGGCTGCCTCTTGCCTCAGATCTGATCCTCCTGCTCATGTCTCTGGAGTTGCTAGGATTATAGCTCCAAGCAGTGTTTCCTAGTTTGGTTAGAGTGACTACCTTCTGGTCTATGTACAGGTTCCTTAAGAGTACAGTTAAGTTCTCTGATGTTCCCATGCTTCCCAATGTTATCCATAATTTGTTGTGATTCACACAAATGCCTTCACATAGTCAAGGAAACATAAATAGACATGTTTCTGGAATACTCTGCTTTCAGCCAATATCCATTTAACATCAGCAATTATGTCTGTGTTTCCACGTCCTGTTCTGAGTCCTGCTTGATTTTTCAGCAATTCCCTGTCAATTTACTGCAGCAATTGCTTTCAATAAGCCTAGTTAGAAGATATTAACTATGACATATAGTATTTAAGTATTTACATATGCATACATAATTATGTACTTTAAGTAGGGTTACTACTGTCAGAAAGCACAGGGCCTTTGAGACAGAGAAAAGGGGAGAGTTAATTATTCAATTCCTCATAGTAAAAGCAGCAGTTATAGTATGTCTAGTATTGTTTCTCTGAGTCTCAGTCCACCTGGGGTTATTTGGTGAGAGCCAGATGGCACCTGTACATGAAGTAAAGTACATTATAGAAGAACCTAGAAATTAAAGACAAAAACCAATTTTGATCATACATGGGGTCTCTGGTAACCTGCTCATCTTCTCCAGAGACAGAAAAACCTTATCTTCACTCTAGAATATAAGCAAACTTACTCTGGGGAAGCAAAGAGTGGACTGTACTTTTTACTTAACTTGGGCCATCTCTGAGGAGGGAATTGTATCTGAGATTTACTATCTTGGAGTGTTGTCTTATAAAAACATTCCTATATTGGTTTTGCTTTTGCTCATAGGACTTGAACTGCAAAAATGCAAGATACAGAGAATTGTCTTCACTTCTCAACAGTTGGTCTTGAGTTTTTCCAAGTTCAGCATCAGTTTGTCCTCCTCAGGAGATACTTTTGCTTGGTTGGTATCTGTGCCAGAGTATTCTGATACCTGGTTTGCAGATTGAGTCTAGCTCTGTATGTGCTTCCTTTTTTAAATGCAAGCCCCTGAAGGAGGCTTTTCAGAGTATTTTTTCTTTTTCTAGTGTCATTTTGTGTTTTGCTCTCCTGATAGAACTTCATCTGTAGTAAAGATTGTCTCCCTTTCTAGATTAGTGGCAATGATTTTTTTTTAACTGAGTAGCATGCTGTCTTACATATGTATGGGACATACTGTGATATTTTAACACCTGCATACCCTGTGTACTTATCAATCCAGAGGTAATAGCATTTCCATCTCATTATTTCTTTATGATTGGAGCTTTTGAACTCTTCTCTTGGAGTTTTTATAAAGGATATGATAAGTTAGGGTGAACTGTAGTTACCTCACTCTGCTGTGGGACATGAGAAATGTCTTAACTTTGAGTCTGTTTTTCTTTTGAATGAATGAGCTGTATTTTGATCCAAAGTAAATCATTCATTTCTATTCTTTAGTTTCTTTTATTAGCAGTAATTCAGTGCCAGATATCATATAACTAATAAGTATACAAATATAAATTCATTGCAGTCCCTGCCCTAAAATAGGTTATAGTCTAGTGTGAAAAGACCAACTTGTAAATTAATTATGTGAAAAGACCAACTTGTAAATTAATTATGATATGCTACAAGTATGTGCTGAAATCAATAGAAATTGAATCAAGTGAGGTAGATTTGTTTATACCAAATGAATCAAGAAGACTTCAAAGAAGAAATTACCATCAAAGGATAAAAGATGTTGACTTACTAGAAGGAACTGGGAATGATGAAAACAAACCAAACCAAACAATAACACCAACAATACCTTCCAGGCAGAGTAGAAAATATTATCCAAAACACAGTTGTTGTTTTTGTTGTTGTTGTTGTTAGGTGCCCTCGAGTCAGTGTCCAACTCATAGCAACCCTCTGTACAACAGGGGAAACACTATTGTCAGTGCTTCTCTGCTGTTCATAGGGTTTTCAATGGCAGATTGACTTTTGGGAGTGGGTTGCCAGGTCCTTTTCCCAAGCCTACAGCATCTGGTGTTCCCAGGCAGTCTCCCATCCAAGTACTAACCAGACCCTACCCTGCTTAGCTTCCGAGATCTGGCAGGATCGGATGCCACAGGGCTATGGCTGCAGGCCCAAAACACAGAGGCAATGCTAAATGTAGCAATTGGAGAAGCATGACTAACTCAGCATGCAGAAGAGTAGGATTTGAAGACAAGTTAGAAAAGAGACAATACAACCTAGACCCAAGTATTCTTTTATTATGAAGGCCTAAGTGTCAAGAGCCTGTAGCAGTAGCCCTGTGGCATCCAATCCCACCAGATCTTGGAAGCTAAGCAGGGTCAGGCCTGGTTAGTACTTGGATGGGAGACCGCTTTGGAACACCAGGTGCTATAGGCTTAGGAGAAGGCCTGGGCAACTCAATCCCCCAAATCAATCTGCCATTGAAAACCCTATGAACAGCAGAGAAGCATTGGCAATAGTGTTTCCCCTGTTGTATGTAGGGTCACTATGAGTTGGCTAAAGACTCCATGTCACCTAACAACAACAACATATCAAGAAATTTGTATTTTATTCATGTGGACATTAGTTTTAACACTTATTTCTTCAATAAGAAAATCATTTTTTCAATGAAAATTATATCAGTTAAAAGGTAACAGTATGCTTAAACTTGTGGTGGGGAATCTCTCATAATGGTTGCACATAATACAGATTAATCTAGGAGTACAGAATGGGTTAAAAGAATATAGAATATTTTAGATAAGAAATGGAAAGGGACTAGATTAAGGAAATATTCGTAGGGATAAAAATAAAAATATGGATACAAAAATATTAAGAATGAGCAGCTGGATATGCGGGGATAAATTTTGGTATTGAAGGACTCCATGGTTGTTGATGCTATTCACTGTGACATGCCATTTCTGGATTTATTTAGTTATAATGCCTGGGCAATTGTAAGGTGAACATCATACAGATAAGTGTTTCAGGATTGCAGTGATGGTTAACACATAGTAATGGATAATTGTGTCTGGGACTGGGAAGAGAGATTTTGTCTGGCTGTAGATATTTGAGAGTAAACTTCAGATGGTAAACGATTCTTTTTGACTGGATATTATTGCTTTTTACTTTGAATTCCCAAAACAATTAATTTTCGAAGCCATTTAAAGTATTTTTGAACAAACCTTTTTGATAGTAATGGTTATGGCTACCTCGTTTCTACTCTGAAATGTGACTTCAACCAATTGGACATATAAAAGAGGAAAATATTTTGGAGTAGTTTGTTGTGGGGGAGGTAGAAGGGGAGAAATTGTTTTTTAGTGGACAGGGACATTGTATGGTGCAAAGTGCCCACAGCCAGCATGAAAATGCCTACACTGTATCCCGGTTTAGGCACTAACAAAGTATGGCTAGAATGATTGTTGCTTTCTTTACTCTTTATAGAGACTATTTCCTCCTCTGCCCAATTAGGTGGATACTGTATATCATTTTCCAATGATCTTCCTTGCTCATTCCAAATATATAGTAGGAGAATAGAAATTTATATAGGTCAAAGCATGGAAAAGTAATGATAAAAGATAAGTAGAATGATGGATGGCACATCAGAATCATAGAAAGGATGAGCTGAATACAACATACTTGAGCAAGGATATGGTAAGCACTTTGGCAACAGTGACTTGAGATCAGACTCCAAAGTAAAAGCTGATACAAAGAAATTATACTGACAAGCTATAGAACATTTTCAAAATTTATGCAAGTGCTGGGCTTCTTTTCATTTTAAGGGACATTTAAGACGAGGTAAAATAGATTGGTGGGGTTTTCTGGAATTTCCTCAAAATGCAGAACTCTTAGAAATACCTTGTCCTTATCAAGTATTTTTTTCTCTTAAACTTGAGAATTAGTATGGACATAGCAGGGAAAATTATATCTTCATTGTCTTTAGTGCTATGATTTGAAAAATAAAGAACCAGGGTACAAGTTTGGTTTGACTTCCTGAAAATTGAATGCTATATGAAATGTCAACCATATTTTTTAGAAAAACAAATATAACACACTTTTGTAAAGAATCTTTCACATGTACCTCGTCTGTAGCTTTTCTGTAGCAGGTGCAGATTTAAATTAGAGCTCTTTTTTAAAAAATGTTGATTAAAGAGGATAGTTATCCTCCTATAAACAAACTAACTTAAAGTCACACTAAATTTTTTGACCTTTATAATAAAATTAGTATGATTTTTAGTTTTAATTTAGAATCTTCTCTTTGGTTCATTATGCACAGATTAAGCTCCTTCTCATTAATGGTTTATCTTTAAATTCAAGATGCATCTCAGAAAGGGACCTAATCCCCAACCTCAGAGCATGACATGACACTTGACTTCAGAGAGCACTTGAAAACTAACCAACAGAGTATTTATAATTTGGCATTTTCCTTGAAGAAATGGGAACTATTTTGAAAAGTTCATCATATCCATTCTTTTGCTGAGGTGATGATAATGTAGCAGAAGAAGCATTCAGGGACTATAGGAAGTAATGAAATGGATTCTCTACTTCTGCTGTGGTCTATCCAAGAGAACAGGCATTTAAGACCTAATTACTGACCTTGCAATTCAATTACATGGCACACATGCTAATCATGGTACCAGTTCTCATTACATATCAGCCTAGCCTAGGGTTAGTAATTGAATGAAGAGGAATGTTTAGACTAGTATTTATCAGAATTACTCAGCTTTTTTCCTTATTTGTAATTATAGTGGGCAAAAAAATTCAGTGTGAGGGAAATGAAAGGGAAACTATTTTCTGGTTCTGACACAATTCTATTGGAAAAGGATGTAAAGTTTCAGAATGAATCTATGCACATCTTGAGTACAAAACAGTAAGCTGACTGAGGCATCTACTACTCTCCTCCAAAGTATTGCATCTTGGCACCATGTACTTAAATAGAAAATGCAATAGGAAAATTAAGCTCAATGAGGAGCTCTGGCTTATTTAGAATGTGTCAGTAATAGGCCATTTACAAATAAAAAACAGGACAGTCAACAATACAAGAGAAAGTTTGGGGATTTAGAACAAGGAGGATCACTTGTGGGGCTAATCACTTGGAGAAGTCATGGCCAACTTTATCTATTATAACTTTTAAATTGTTACTATAACAGTAACAAAAATGAAAACGAAAAATAGTGTTATTTTTGGACTGGAAAAAATAAAAAAGCTTTATAGGAAATATTGACCTTTCTAAAAAGTTTTCTATATTAATAACAGTTGTGTAAATTGGTGCAATTTTTCAGAAAGACTAATAATTATTAAAATTACCAACTTATATGCACTTTGATGGAATTATTTCATCCCCATGTTTATCCTGCAGATACATTCATATGTGTTTAATTATATACTTTAAGAAAGCTTAGAAACCCATATGTAGTGTGATAACATGGAGTGGTTAAAAAAATAGAAATAAAAAAATCCAGAAATCTCTTTATGTATTTATAGAGTAAGGTTAAAAATATGTAGTTAGGTGAAGAAAAGCATGTGCTACATGCACATCAGACTGGTCAGTGTAGTATGTTATCATGTGAGATTTTTTAAAAAGTGTATTTCTTATGTGCATAGAGGATCTTTGAAAGGATTCACAGGAAACTTGAAATACACAATTGGATCTGATTACTTGAACTTAAAGCTTTGGGAGGGAGAATTATCCTTTTCAATGAAAGGCCTTGCCAAGTTTTCTATTCCCCAAAGCTTAACAAGTAATAAGTAAAAACATTATTAAAATAATACTTGATCATGATAATATTTGGAAAACAGTAATAAATAAAATACTTTAACTGATAGCATAGAAAAATCTACTATTATTGAGTATTACTGATAATTTTTCTCTAAACATTTGCATTTTTTCATACAAACTGTGTATTTAGGCTTAGTACTCCTTCCAGCTAGTGTACAAAAAAAATTTCCTTATACTATTTCAGTACTCCTCAAATGTGGTTTTTAATGACAGTAAGTGTTATATTCATGTTGAATAATTTATTTCACTATCAATGTTGGACATTCAAGTCACATTAAGTTTTTCGCTACTATAGCGACTATAGAAATGTTTTATTTGCATTTTAGGTTATATGTTTACAATTGGCTTTTTAAAATCGAATAATTTTATCAAGTGTATGCATTTAGTAAGGATACTAGCAGTTTTATATAAAAATATAATGCCTTGCTCATGGTATCCTTTCTAGTAATGATAAGCAAAGAGTGGCATTTCATAGTTATTTTAAATCATCAAGGGCTTGAAATATTTATTCATAAGTTCATTATTTATTTGCATCTTCATATATATATGTTGTATTATTTTCATGTCTTCTATTATTAATTAGGAGTTTTAAATATTTTTATTATCAATTTGTATCAGTTACTTACAGATTTGTCTATAGCCATAGCACCCTGGCATTCAATCCTGCCTGATCTCAGAAGCTAAGCAGGATCAGCCTGGTTAATCCTTGGATGGGAGACCGCCTGGAAATACCAGTGCTGTAGGCTAGGGAGAAGGATCTGGCAATCCACTGCTGAAACAATCCTCCATTGAAAACTCTATGAATAGCAGAGAAGCACTGACAATAGTTCTGGGCATGGCACAGTGCTGGGGAGTGTTTTGTTTCTGTTGTACATAGGGACAGTATGAGTCAGACCTGACTTGACAGTACTTAACAACAACAACAACATTACAGATTGAAGTTATTAATTTTTATCCATTATTCATTACAATATTTTTATATTTTCTTTGAAAAGTCTTTCTTTGTTTTTAATATTTTAAGCTCATTTCTTAAAGTTCGCTTTATATTCTATATTTTATTTTTTAATTCTTAAAAACATAATTTATTGATGCTAGGATGTAAAGCAAAGATCAAGCTTGATTTATTGTTTTCCCAAAGAAATAGCCAACTTCTATCACCCTCGTTGATGTTTGTTTGTTTGCTTTTTATGGTGGGGGGATTTCTTATCTTTAAATGGAAAAGTTCATTTAAGTCCTAGAAGTCTTAAAAAAATGTCCTTCACCACAGTCAAGAAATGACAACTTCATTTTCTTGGGTGCTGCCCTAGATTTTTGACAGAGAATTGCAATGAAACATTTTGAAATATCCTCTTATTCCCTCTCTATATGTAGCTAATTATTTCAAGGTCTACTTGTACATGGGCCATAGATTTGACATTAGTATAGCTCCATCTTTGTATTCTTATAGATGCATTTCTTCCAGGACCTGACAATCTATTGATAGATGCTTATGTTTTCCAGTGGGATTCTTTCCTTTTCTGAGATAACAAATTGGATAGTGATAGTTAAGAGTCATCTTAAGTCAGAATTCCAACTAAGAAAGTCTCACTCCTCTATCATGCAGGTAGGGAATAGGGAATTCACAATCTAGGCTGTTTTGATTTGTCAAGTTTATGTAAAGACTTTCTCATTGCCATGAGTGAAAGAAATGGCACTTGGGTTGGAGTGGAAGGACACGTAAGTAACACTTACTTCATGTGTGTTTTCCCCATTCTACTTCTTATACCTGCTATGGAAACAATAGGTGGTTGGTCATGGCTTTGGAGTGTTAACATTCTAACTAACTATTTTGCTGTATCTCATCATAATTCATTTTTGAAGCAAAGAGACTATAAAATATTAAGAGGCTATATTTATGCAAATAGAATATATTTAAATATACCACAATAGTTATACTGATCATGATTCCTACATAAACACAGTACATAAATTGTGTTCCTAATTCAATTCATCTAGCAATTTTTTATTGTGCGAATATTCTGTCAGGTATGTACTAGTACTGCTTCTGCAGTTACTAGTCCAATAGCTACTATATTTATGCAGATTTTCCATGTTCATAGTGCAATTTTATGTACATTATTTTGTTTGAGGCTTAGTCCAACTGTATAATGATGGCCTTTTTGTCTCTTTTTTAAAGAAGAGAAAGTAGAGCTCAAAAACTTTAAATGGCATGCCTTATCAGATAGCTAATATGTGGCAGAGTCAAAATTTGAAATCAGGGCTCTAAAGATTAGGTGCTTAATTACAATATTATACTTCTAGGTTCTATAGAAAAAAATGAAAAATAATAGAGAATCCCTGCCTTCAAGAATCTCATAATCTAGTGAAGGGAGACCTATAGGAACACATGGATTCAATACAATGTGTATTTGTTTATCCAGTTTATAATGTAGTAGGAATAGCAAATTAGTTTTGAGGGATTGAAATATTTGAATACTTGGACTTATTCATTCCTACTCATTTAAACACTAACTGTGTCTTTTATCTATATCATAGGTAATTGTTGTTGGGTGCCAAGGAGTCAGGTGGGACTTACAGTGACCCTCATAGGATTATCATTGGCTGATTGTTTCATAACTGCTTTGGGAGTGAATTGCCACATCCTTCTCCTGTTTTTGTGGTCCTGGAGATCAAACCTGAGTGGTAAGTAATAGGCATGCATAATATGCAATGGTACACTAAGTTGTTGAGAATTTTTGGAAGATATTTTTGTGTAAAAAATCCCTGAATATGCTAAAATATTATAGCTAAACTCAAAGGTTAAAAATTTTGAGTTGTATTTAAAAGATATTAAACAAATTCTCTGTTTTCTTTTTGCTACTTTTAGTTATCTTGTGAAAGTTAACTTACCTTTGAAGTTATATATTTTCCAATAGGATAAACCTAACACATTGAATTTATGCATCATTTTGTCACTTGAGGAGCTTATTCATGGATTTACACAACTCATCAGGTAAGTAGGATTTTGTGTAGTTTTTTTGCATATAGATAAGCATATTTTGATACTCTCCCTACCACTTCAGAGGGAAAGAGATTGAGACTGGCAAGATTGTAGTTGCCAAAGGGATTACGTAGTCTAATAGATGCTGCTGCCTATAGATAGTGAGCTCATGAAGCATATTTTAAAAAGAAAATTGATAAGAAAATAACAATTTTTCAGGAGAAAATACTGAGACTTTAGTCAGTTGCCCCATCTGTCTTTGGCCATGTGTTGACAGCAGATGTTTTCTTCTCCCTAACTTTAATCTCTCTTCTCACACCTCTTCTATTGACATAGGACCATAAAAGCTGTGTAATGTGAAGATGTCAGAAAGTCGGTCCTCTTCTCACAATCAGTTGGGGGTTGGGCATTTGGAGATAAGAAAATTGTACCTCTCTCATTAATAATAAATAAATGAGAGTAGAGAATGTAGTTTAGGTATATAGCCAAATGGGCCATTAAGTGCTGTGGCAGAGAACAAGAACGTCTGGGTGGCAGTGGAAACATGGAGCTACCTGGGGGATTCCTGTGAGGGAGGAGAAGATCATGTGGTCTTCCCATTGGAGATTGGCTCTACAATTAACAAAGAATATGAGTAGAGTTTGCCTGATACATGTTTCCATCAATAATCAGTCAGTAATATCTTTTCCTATTGGGAACAATAATTAGACAAGGAGGGAAACAGGATATGGAGAAGCAGAAATTGTTTTACATTGCTGGTGGGAATGCAAAACAGTGCAACCATTTTAAAGAATATCTTCTGAATGAAAATGAAAACATACATGCACACAAAGACTTCACATAAGTGTTCAGCACAATGTTATTCATAGTAGTCAAAAACTCAAATTAACCTAAATGTCCAACAACTTCTATAGTTGTTGTTGCTGTTAAGTGCCATCAAGTTGTGTCCAACCCATAGTGACCCTCAGGGGGTTTTCATTGGCTGATTTGTTTCAGGAGTGGATTGCCACATTCTTCTCCCATTTTTGTGGTGCTAGGAATTGAATCTTGGTCCTCAGAAAGTGTGGAGCAGCACTCTACCAACTGAGCTAAACCCCATCCCAACTTCTATAGGGGTAGACAAATATGTTCTCCAGACAATAGAATATAATCCAGTGATGCAAAACAAATAATTCCTAGCTCCTGATACAAGCTAGATTATGGATGAACCTAAAAAAAGTTATATTAAATTAGATAATACAGACATGAAACCACATATTGTACAATTCTGTTTATATTTCAGTGTCTTAAAAGGAAAATTGATAGCATCAGAAAGTGGATTAGTAATTTATGTGGCCGGAGGTAGAATGGAGATTAACTATAAATTGACATGAGAGATCTAATTGTGGAGATGAAAACATTCCAAAAGTGATTTATGCTGGTGGTTGTACTGTTCAATAAAGTTTCTAAAATCACTGATTAAGGTTAAAATAAATGAAGGTCATTATACATAAAATATACCTCATAACAGCCTGCAGTCATACCACTGTGGCCTATGATCTCATCAGATTGTGGAAGCTGAGCAGAGTTGGGCCTGGGAACACCAGGTACTGTAGGCTTGGGAAAAGGACCTAGTAACTGACTCCAAAAAAATAATCAGCCATTGGAAACCCTCTGAATAGCAGACAAGTAGTAATAATACTGTTTCTCTGGTTGTACGTAAGGTCACTATGAGTCAGACATTGACTCAATGGCACCTAACCAAAACAACAACCACCTCAATAACAACATTAAAAATATGAAGGTTTTTGCCTTGCTTTCTTGCTTGTACTTATGCTTGTTAGATATGCCTGTTAGAATCCCACAAGTCTAGTGACTTTATTATATATAGTTGTTCTGATTATTTAAAAAGTAACTTCATATCACATGATAGAGACAATTGGTACTTTGGACTTCTGGCCGAGAGGCTCCAACTTAGTCATGAATGTCATCAACTGAGAAAATCAGATATTTCAATTTTCTTTAGGGGCCTAAACTTAAGACTGGGTTTATATAACTTTTTTTTTCAGCTGGTTTATTTCTCTCTTCTATCTCTTTGAATAAAAGGTACTTCAAAATTTAAAACAAACTTTAGATATTTATAAAATGAGTGCCTTTACAGTAGTATCTGAACTGGTCTCTTAGGAAGGAAAGAAACACAAAGACCACCATATATTGCTCTCATTCACTGAACATAGTTTGAACTTAGAGGTCAAGGTCATTCTTATGAGAAGGAGATTTGGAACAATTTGTCTCACCAGAAACTTCACTAAGAATCATACTTAAAGTCAATTGTCTAAAAATATTCTGAGAATCTTAAAGAATCATGTAGCTTGCTCTCTTCCTTTTTTGGTATAGTAAGTGATACCAGTAACATTTTGCTACTGCATAATGTTCTTATGCAGTTATATAGTCTGTATCAGATATTAACCTGTTAATTATTTCTGAAGGTTAAATAATCATGTTCAATTGTCCAAAGGATTTTTCCTAAATCCAGAGAAACTGGATTACTTTGTATCTCATATTTTCAATATAATTTTCATGGACAGATTCTCTGTATAGCAATACATTTCACTGCTAGAAAACAAAGGGAATGGAAGGAAAATCATCTAATATATATCAAATAAAAATTTAAGTGAGACAAAAAATATTGAGTAGCATACAACAATTGAAATACATTAGACATGTGAAATGACTTTGAAAAAAATGCCTTGAGAGAGCTATGTTTTGCGTTTTCCAAAATATTCTCTGATTTTTGATGCATAGTTATGTGATTCAATGGCCATCATGCTTGAATTGCTGTCAAGCTGCCAGTAATTACTGGCTTACTAGGATTTTAGCATGCCTTTGGGATTAGAAAGGTCCAGTAAGAGACTCAGTTGCAGATCAGAGAACTGTTGAGACACCAAGGCTAAGAAGGATGTGCCACAGAATAGCTTCATAGCTATTGTGAAGTGTATAAAGCACCTTTCAACAATCTCTTATTATGAAAGATCTGCTTGACTTCCTCCAAAGCCCCTGGTGCCAGAATCCAACAGCCTGGAACCTTCTTAAAGCATCTGCCAGGACTTACATCAGATTCTACCCAGAGAATGTAGAAACACATGAACAACACTTTTTAGTAGCCAAGAGACAAAACACAGGAAGGACATAAATATAAATTTAGCAACTGTCTGAAAGGAAATATCCCTGTGTATCTCTTCAGTTGCAGAAGAAAGAAAGTAAAGGAAAATTTTATTGTTCCTTTATAGCACTTGGTTAAGAAACCTTTAACAAATACAAATACAATTGAAAGGGAAATTAAGCTAACAGAAAAAAACAGTAGATTACAAAGAATCTAAATGATGATATTGACAATACATACAAATCAGGTTCACGTGTGATTCCTTTGGCCCACTGAGGCTTCTTGTGCCTCAATTTGTTAATCTGAGTAACAAAGATATACTTAACTTGGTAATTCTGATGATGGCCATGTTGATAAACATTTTCAAGTACTTGAGAAACTAATTTTAAGTGTAAAACATATGTACATGCTTTATTCATAATTATGCACAGATGTTAATGTAGCACCAATGTTCAGAATTGTGAGAAAATTAATGTATACATTAGTTTGCTCTTGGGTTATGAGGAAATATATTTTATTGAATTTTCATTTATTTTATCTTTAGATAGCAAGTATGTATGCACCTTTACTGTATATTTCCCCTGTGTGTCTGTCAGCTTGTCGTGCTGTTGGGGCTTGTGTGTTGCTGTGATGGTGAAAGCTATGCCACTGGTATCTCAAATACCAGTAGGGCCACCCATGGTGGACATGTTTCAGCTGAGCTTCTAGACTAAGACAGACTAGGTAGAGGGACATGGTTGCCCACTTCTGGAAAAACTAGCCATTGAAAACCCTATGAATAGCAGAGAAGCACTGTCAAATATAATGCTAGAAAGAGCACCCACCCCCAGGCTGGAAGGCATTCTAGAAATGACTAGTGAAGGTTCCCTCTTCAAAGTAGAGTTGGCCTTAATGATAGGAATGGCATAAAACCTCTGGGACATCCTTTTGCTGATGTGACACAACTCAAAATGAGAAGAAACATAGTGGCTGCAACATTAGGCTAAGACATAAAAAGATCAAGTGTATGGCACAATGCTCAGTAGTGCTTCATTTTGCTTTTTTTAGGGTCCCTATGAGTCAGATTTGACTAGAGAGCATCTTATAAAAACACATTATTTTTATCTATAGTCATACTGTTCAAAACCACTCCCACACGTCTGTCTTCTAACTGTAACTTCATATGCATTGATCAACCTTTCCCCATCCCTTCCTCCTCCTTACCTATCTCAGCCTCTTGTAACCACCCTTGTACTCTCAACTTCTATGAGTTCAACATTTTTATATTCCACTTAAGAGTGAGATCATGCAGCATGTGTCTTTCTGCACCTGGTTTATTTCACTTAATAGAAGGACCTCCAGTTTCATCCATGTTGTTGAAAATGACATAATTTCATTCTTTTTATGGTGGAATATTATTCCATTGTTGAATGTACCATATTTTCCTGATTATTAGTGGTGCTGAACATTTATTCATATACCTGTTGGCCATCTGTATATTTTCCTTTGATACATGTTTATTTAGATCTATTGCTTATTTTTATTTTGATTATTTCCCTTTTGCTATTGAGTTATTTAAGTTCATTATACATCCTCGCTATTAACCACCTGTCAGATGTATCATTTGAAAATATTTTCACCAATTCTGTAGGTTGTCTTTTCAGTCCCTTGATTGTTTCCTTTGCTTTTCAGATATTTTTATTTTGATATAATTCCATTTGTGCTATTTTGATTTTGTTTCCAATGCATTTTTTGTTTCTTATGCTTATGCAAAATCCTTATCCTTTCCAATGTCCTAATGCTTTTCTCTTGTGCCTTTTCACTAGCATTTTGAAAGTTTCATTTCTTACATTTAAGACTTTATCTCACATTGATATTTTTATATTCTGATATATAGAGGTGTAGTTTCATTTGTCTGCATGTGGATATCTACAGCTAATTAATCTTTGACAAAAGTGTGAAGAACATGCATCGTAGAGAGAACAATCTGTTTGATAAATGGTGCTGGGAAATTGGGAAAAGTCATATGGAAGAATGAAAGTAGATCCCTCTATGTGTCAATGGCTTCTTTATTTCTGTGCTCTCAGTTCTATCTGTAGTGCCTATCCCATTCTACAAATATATGTTGAGCTATGCTAATGTGTAGTAAAAGGGACTCATTTTTACCTAGTCATATTCTAAATTCTTGCTCTTGCCTTACTCTTTTTTAGACTAAAGACTGGAATCAAAAATAAAATTTTGAGCCAGGCAAGGTGGCTCACACCTGTTATCCCAGTGACTGAGGAGGCACAGGCGAGAGGATCTCAAGTTTGAGGCCAGAGGCACAACTTAGAGAGACCCTTTCTCAAAATAAATAGTTGAAAGGGAGGGGTAGGTGGTACAACTCAGTGGTGGAGTGCTTGCCTCCCATGCACTAGGTCTTGGGTTCAGCTCCTAGCAGCTCCCCCCCCAAAGAAAAGGAAAGAAATAAAATTTTAAAAATGGATTTTTATAATACAGAGTCACAAGCTAATTTGCTGACAAGGGCTCTTGAAACAAGGAAATGTGGCACAGAGAAGCAATTATTTTGGTAATTCAAGTTAATTACAACCCATTACTCTTTATTTCTTTGTCTGAAATTTTTAGTTAAATGTCTCTAGGATCCTGATTTAACATCAAACAAGGCAAAATACAAGTACTTTCATTTCACCTTTGACTTTAATATGAAGCACTGTATTTAAAGAATCTCATCATGACAAATTAGACTGGTGCTGTGTACAGTTTTCTTAATTTACCAAGTATTCTTTAGTTTCATGTTTTACGAAGGTAACACTTCTTGTTTGATATGAATCTAATATGGAACATCATCAACATAGAGGAATTGTTTCCTCCCTCCCTCCATCCCTCCCTCCTCTCCTCTCCCCTCCCTCCCTTCCTCCCTCCCTCCCTCCCTCTCTCCCTCCCTCCCTCCCTCCCTCCTTCCTTCCTTCCTTCTTTCCTTCCACATTAATTTGTTAAATAATTTATGTCCAACAAAGAAAAGAAATTTACTACATAGTTACTAAATGAATAAAGGAATAAGTTTAATCCTTAAACAGTTTTAAATGGTGGGGATTGTCATTTCCATTTTATAGATGTAGAAAACAAGCCTCACATAAATTTAGTAAACTGAAGAGTTCACAAGGTAATGGACACAAAATCTGAATTAATCACTTTACTTTCTTACTTTCTTTTAATCCTATATTCTACTTTCTTTTAATCCTATACCAATCCTATAGTTTGCTACACTATCTCACTCTCCCCCCTGGATGGATTAGACATATTGATTTTGTCCTCAAAGAGGTCATTGCCCAATGGATTTCATTGTCATTATTTCTTTTTATTAACAGCATGTGATTTTCCTATCCTAACAGAAAATATTAAACTTTTAATGTGTGAAATACAGACTTAGTAACTTCTCTGGCCATTTGAGAATGGTAACTACTCAATTGGGTGGGTAGTATTACATCTACACAAACACATAAACCTAGGTATATACACACACACCTACTATTGTTTGTGTTGGCCATTTTTAACATGTAGCATTGTTTTTTACATCACTCTCTATCATGAGTGTTGTGTCTGAGTCAAAAATAGGAAAAACTTATAAAACTCCCAGATAAGTCTATTTTTTGGTTAACTTTTGAGGTGACTATAGAAGGAGGAGGTGGCATGGGCTCATGGCCAGTGTCTCCTGTAGGTTTGAGAATTATTAGTGCAACACTAAATAGCTCCTACAAATACACGATATTTACTGAAACATGCTTTAGAAAGAAAAATGGGTGGTTTTTTATTTATATGCATAACATGTATAAGTGAATAATTTTAATGAATGTTTCATTCAGAGTTGTCATTGAATCACTGTCTACCTAGAGTGCTCCTTCTTAGGGTGTAAATCTCAATGTTCATTGCATCTACTTGTTCATATCAGTAGAGTAATCCCTGAAGAAATTATTTTTCTTGAGAATTTATAATGGTTCTACTCAATAAATAGAATGTCTTCCAGATATTTTCCAAGCTATTGATGTTAGTATTAACTTAGTTACATATAGGACAATCATAGGTCTCAGGTAAATGGCATGATTTTGGAATTCCTAGGCAATATATTTGTTAGAACTCTTTTGGTTGCTGGTGCATGATACTTATTTCCATTTGCTGAAGTGAAAATGCAGACTTGAGGACAAGAAGCCATGAAGTGTGACAGAAAGCAAGGCAGAAATATTGGTGGGCTCTGAAGATTACTGAAAGTAATGACTAATAGAATCAAGGTTCTCTTTTCCCTGACTGCCCAAACATATTCTATTCTATTCTATTCTATTCTATTCTATTCTATTCTATTCTATTTCTATTCATTTAGTGAGTACTGGGGATGGGGGAGTTGAACCCAGGACCTTGAACATACTTTGCAAGTGCTCTGCCACTGAGCTGCATCCAGAAATTTCCTCCTAACTGTTTTTAAATTTTGAGGCAAGATCTTCAGGGTCTTGCTAGATTATGCAGATTGCCTCTGGCTTTAGGATTACAGGCATATGCCAGAGCATCAAGTCCCACCAAACATATTTTAGAACAGCTGATTTCTTCTATTTTCTTGGTTTTAGCCCTAGACTCCCTCCAAATTAGCTAATTTATTTCTTTACTCCTTATGGTTGTGAAAGCAGTCAAGGTCTCTGAATTTTCCATCTTATCTCTTTTGTAGTGTAACTGTCAAATTTTAGGTAAGAACTTTGTTGGCTAGATCTTAGTCATGTTCCCATCCCTAAAACAAATATCTTAGCCTAGAAGTCAAAATTATAATGTTCACTTTGTTATTACCTATACCACTGTTAGTGTGGGACTTTTGGGATGTGTGTATATTCAGATGAGGATTTGCACTTTTAATTCTCATAGTTTAGAGTGGAGCAGCATGTGCAGTTCTTTGTCCTATCTGGGATTGATTTGATGAATTTCTCTTTTCTGAAGGAGAATTTTCCAGATTTGGTTGTGACTTGCTTTTCTTTCACTACAAAACAGTAACTGTTTGTGAGAAAATGTGAGAAATTTTCTTGAGAATTTATAATGGTTCTACTCAATAAATAGAATGTCTTCCAGATATTTTCAAGAAATTGTGAGAAAATGACTTATTTTCATTTCTTCATTGCACCACTTCTCCTTCCTCTTGTGGTCTCACTCTTAAGTCCACCATAATTGCTGATACTTGAGGTTTCACTGCCTCATAATTTCATGTCCAGGAAATCTGGAGAATTAATTCTCTTGGTCTTCCTGAGAATCTCAAATAGCAATAGGTTTCAATGAAGAATTGCTTTAACTGGTGAACATCTGTATATCTATTATTCCCCTGGATACTGTTGCTGTTTCTGGTCAAATAACATGATCTATGCTCAAGTACAGATGTCAAATTCTTCTATGCCTCCTGAGTTGTTTATGTGCTCAGGACCTGGCTTACTCTTGCTGGGAAACTGATCCCTTGTTTCACTGCTGGTAGCACTATCAGCACAGGCTTTAGCAGGAGTATGACAGGTGGTCTCCCTACAGTCTGCCACCTGTCATGGTGGGCAACTGCAGCAAGAGGGGCCCAAATGCCTTCACAGCTGGTGTTTGCCAGCTCTACCATGGTGGGTATTTGTACTGTTCACATATCTATGCATGTAAGCATTTATGTATGGCATGTGTGTGCAATTCAGATGTATAGCAGCTACCTTTGTTTCAATTTAAGTGTAACAAGAGTTTCTCAGAAATCTTGCTCCATGTTTTATGTGATTGATATATATGTACCATTTTAAGAGAGGCACACATTTTAGCCTTTCTTTGTAGGACATTTATCTAAGTAATAGAGTCTGATTATGTGGCAACTGGGTGTACTTTTGACAAAGAAGGCTGCTCTGACAGACTTGGCGGGATGTTCTGGATCAGTGCTCACAGGGAACAAGTTTCTTCGCTGCCTTCCTTCTCCACCAAAATGACATCAACTATTAGATAAATGTGTCAATGGAAACTGTGGTGAAACCCTCATGAATAATAGAACACTGGTGGTGGAAGCCTAAACCATTACTTCTTCATAGAATTTTGTTTTTGTGAAAATAGGTGTTGTTTGGTCGTATATGTAGGCATATAAAATGGCAAATATCCATAGAAGCTTTTTATGTACAGCTATGACTTTAAGTTTTCTTTCTTTTTGGTAAAAGGCAGAACTAACCAAATTGTGGAATTCAAGGCCCTTCTTTTACATGAGCATGTTGGCTTGTGTGTGACAATTTTGAAAATAAAGATTCTTTTCATTTCCCAGCATGTATGTGATTGATCCTCGAAAGATTTGGTATTTTTACAAACAATTGGGCTACGATTCCAACAAGTATAAAAATAAGTTAGAAGTTCAACTATAATTCGGAGAATAAATAATTAGTATAGTATCAGGTTTTCTTTGGAAGGATAAAAAGAAGGCTTCCTCACAGACATAATGGATATAATAGAAATCAGAGATAATCTTGCTAATAACCATAAGAAAACAGAAGGTAAAACAGTGGCAATAAAAAGACAGTAATTGCCTACTTTATGATGTAAGTAGTTCCTTTGTTTGATCACAGGAGAGCACTGTTCATCTATGAAACATTTTGTTTAAAGGAAATAACTGAAACTTTTGTGATCCCAAAGAGGTTTGATGTGGCAACTTATATAGCCCTTATTATTAAATCATAACCATAAAAGAGTAATACATTCTTATCATGGAAAAATGGATATATATGTAAAGATTTTTATAAGCTGTCAGTATGCTAGATTTGAAATTGATTGGGAAAGAAGTATATATATGATCATTTCTAGTGAAAACATGCAGCACTCTGAAAGCTGCCAATAATATGCAAAATTTATTTCTTCTCAGAAAGAGAAGTAATTACATCATGCTTTGTAATTTAGGTATTTCCTTGATTCTCAAGAACTAATGTCAACCAAACTCAAACCAATAACACTTAACATAAATATTCAGCAAATATAAGCGTCCCCTCTGAATCTATGAAATATTTATCTCTGTGGCCATGGTAATTGATATTTTTGAGGTCAACTAACATTATGAGAATAATCATTCAAACTAGTTTCTTTTTCATTTGCAAGAGTTAGGGGATTTATTAAAAATGAAATTATTTCTCACAAGGAAAATTAACAAGAGATTTGATCATTTGTCACAAGAGCCATGAATAAGGAATATCGCCCCAAAGATTATTTACATCAATGCCTAAGGAAATGATAGTTCTCTAAATCATTTAATTTGTAGGTCCAATGAAGGTAGAGGTTTATTTTAATAATTTCAGTTTATCTTATCAAAAATTCTAGGTAGAAGTTAATTTATAGAGTCCAATCTATTTTTCTTAATCACTTTCTAAAGTTAAATGCAAAGATAACTTTTGTGCTTGGAAGCTTCAAAGCTAAAGATGGCCAGGAGAGTACCAATTCCATTTGCCCCTCTTTAGCCTATTTCTGTTCTCTTCTTCTCTCTCCAGCCTTAATTTTAAGGTTTCAGACTTTAAAATTAGTTTTTTTCTACATGTAAAGTAGTCATTTGATATTTACTAATAAGTCAGCTGATATGATGAGAATTTATACCTTTCCACCTCCATGAGTTTTTTCCAGGAGCATGCAAGAGAATAAGGTTTCCTAGGATATTCTGAATCACATTTTGAAAATAAGGAAACATTATCTAAGACAAACAGAAAAATGAAGCTTCTTGCTAATTTGGACCAATCACTGATAAAGACCCCAGTTTTTTTGTCTCCCTGATCCATTCAAGGAAGTACCCATTTCTAAAGTGGTAGACAATGAGTTTCAAGAAAGCACTTTTAAGAACAATTTTTCCTCAAGTATTTCATTAGCAAAATACCATATATTTGTGATTTGGAAATACCTAGAGGGTTAATTTCCAAATGTCCCATCTTGAGTGCCTATAGCCTGGAAGTAGATGAAAATGTTTTATATAATACAATAAATTACTCTGCAACATCATATAAAAAATATAGAACAAGAGTAGAAAGTAAAATTCCTCAAAAAATCTGCCATACTACTTTAAAAAAGGAACCCTCACACATTTTTTATTTAGGAATTACTGATAATATATTTCAGTGATGATTCTCCCTAGCTACCTTTGTCACAAGCTGATTTATTTTTCTTTTCAATGGACAATGATCAAGTTTGCTAAGTGGACATCCTAAAATTTTTGGCCCATAGCAAATCCCTTTCCTTTAGTATTTTTCTACTTTGACTTCTTGGTTTTCTAGAAGTGTAGGGATGGAGATCTTCTTGAAAATGCAATATTCAATCAGAAGTGGAATCAAATCTACCTTGGTTAGGGCATTGTCCTTGAACACCTTCCATTTAAAGAAAAGACCCATGGGACATTTTATATTTAACTTTTGGTTTTGTTCTTTTAGAGATTAGTTTATATTAACATTATTTCCTTTCTTTATATCTTACATATGTTATCAGTTTTCTGTAGTTTTAGTCTTGTTTTCCTTTTAAATTCATAAATGCTCAATGTTGGATGTACTTGCAATATCATACTGGGTAGCATTTTGCAATGTTTACTGTTTAATTTGTAGTGTTTTAGATCCCTAGGAATCAAAAGCTCACAAAATGGGTTTAAGAATATAGACAAAGCCCTTATTTTATTAGGATAATTTTGGTGCTGATAGTAAAAATGGACACATGGAGATTTAAACTGAGGAATACACAGCTCAAATTTCATCTCAGACGTGATCCTGGGGCTAGTCACCCTGCTGCCATGACCAGGTATTAGCCAAGGAAGACTGCACCATTATCACAGCTAGCTCTAGAACCTGCATAATCTCACTATCTCCAGATAGTCCATTTGTACTTTGTTTCATTATCTCCTGCTTTGAAGTATGAGTGATTACATTTGATGGGTAAATCCAGGTCATGTGTTTACTAACTTATGCCTAGGAGGTTCATACATGAGTTTCTGACATTTTTGGACTTTCTACTGTGTTGAATGTCTACAACCATTCCACCTTGCAATTGGAGCTTGTCTGATATCAGAAGCTAAGTAGGGTTGGGCCTGGTTAGTACTTGAATAGGAAACTGCCTGGAAATACCGGATGCTGTAGGCTTGGGAGAAGGACCCAGCAGCACACTCTGGAAACAGTCAGCCATTGAAAACTCTATGAATAGCAGAGAAGCACAGTGTCAGTTGGTGTTTCATTGTGCTGTATATAGGGTCTGTATGAGTGAGACTCAACTCAATGGCACCTAACAATAATTGTGTTTAATAAGAATCATAAGGTAGAAATTTTTGAAAATACTGGGTGAAGATACAGCTAATGAACATCCAAAAAAGAATGACACATAACTATGCAATTCTACATACTTGCTTGTCGTCATAATGGCTATCTGAGATGAGATGTTTGTTGGCTGTTATATTGAGATAAGTTTGGGATAATTGCACAAAACATTATTATATGCAATCTCTTCTCTTGGAAATCACTGAGATCTTAACTTTAAGTTGTTATAATTATGAACTATCATGGTAAGTTTTTGAAAAATATTTTTAGGATACATTTCAACCTTTCAAGTACTTAATGATGAAAGATGATACAGTTATAATGATAGAAAAATGGAAGAAAACCTCAAAGAAACAAAACAGAATAAAATGACTAGTAGGATGAACAAGGTTTAAAGATTATGACAAAAGCCTGATTTTTCTTTCTTTTGCCATAAAATGTATTTGTTAAATGCAAACATGCGAGTCTTATTAAGGAGAAGATGATAGGCTTTTCTCAGATTCACTGAGCTGACTGACTCTCTTGAACAAACTTCTATTCTTAAAATATAAATGGAGTTAGTTTCCCTTTGAAGTTTTCCGTGATACTGAGATGTAGGCTATGAAAAATACTTTAAAAGCACTTTCCACACTAGAGTCTCAGTTTCTCTTCATAAAAAGTATAGGTTGGAAGAAAAGACATGAGTTTTGTAGGCTTTAGAAAGTCTTGTCCATTCCCAAAGCTGAGCGTAAGGTTGTCAGGCGTCTGGTCCCGTGGAGCGGCAGGTGATCTGCTGCCTCACTCTTCCTAGAGGAGATCTTCGAAGGCCCACTTGCTCTGCCCCATTCAAACTGTGCAATAAGTTAAAAGCTCTTGCTCAGCTGCACAAAGTTCTCCTCCATAGTTTGACTGCTAGAAAATTGAGGAGAACCAAGATACTTGCTATGGTTTTTGGCACACCAGTGTAAAACACCAGTATTTATCTAAGCACTTCTTACCACCTAGGTGTTTGTTTGGGCTGAGATTTAGCTCAGTTGGTAGAGTGCTGCTCTTCGTTTTCTGAGGCCCTGGATTTGATTCCCAGAACCTCAAAAATGGGAGAAGGACTTGACAATCCACTCCTGAAGCAATCTTGAATCAGTCATTGAAAAACCTATGAGGGTCACTGTGAATCAGACTTGACAGGATGGCACCTAACAACAAACAACAAAGTGTTTGTTTAGTTTTCCCAATTTACTACATATTTTCCTTGTTGTATTTTCTTTCTTAAAAAATATATGTAATTTTTCTTTGCTTAAGCCAGAAACAGAATTTATTTGTAATGGTCAATTAAAAAAAATACCTTCTTTCCCTCCCTCCCTTTTTTCTTTTCTTTCTTCCTTCCTCCCTCCCCCTTTTCTCCCTCCCTTCCTCCTTCCTTCATCAGTCTTTTGTAAAAAAAAAAAGTCAAATATGATGATAAGTGATTCCTGTCAACTATATGAGGTAATAAAAGCCATGCATTTTGTTTTGTTTTGCTTTGCTTTTTGTTTTTGTTTTTACTTTTTTGAGACAGGGTCTCGCCAAATTATGCAGACTGCCTCTAGTCTTGAACTTGCGATCCTCCTGCCTCCACCTCCCAAATTGCTGGGATTACAGGTGTGTGTCACTGAACCCAGCTAAAATCCATGGTTTTAAACAACTTTAAATAAATTGTATTACATTCGCCAAAATTCACTTTTCCCTCTCTAACATGTGAGAATATTATTCATTTTTGAAGGAATTTGTGTAAGTTGACTGCCAGCAACCATTCTCTAAATGGTGGCTATTAGTATCCTATATTTCTTTCAATGTTTAGAATGTTTAGACTCATTTTTTGAGATCCCAAAATGAGTTATTACATGTCAGCATGCTGATAGAAGGAATAGGAATAATTTTAGGACTTTTCTAATAGGTTTCCTTCTTCAGTTTGGATCTGGAACTTTGGCTGAAGGACCCTGTGTTAAAGGCTTTCTTCAGCTTGGTGCTGTTGGGAAGTGGTGCAAACTTTAAGCAGTGAAACCTATTGAGAAATCTTCAAATCCTCAGGGTCATGTCCTTAAAGGGGGTTGTGACCTCAGCCCCGTGTCCTCACTGTCTTTCGCTTCCTGGCCATGAGATGAGCAGTTTTGGTACACTCCAAGCTTTTCACCATGATGTGGTGCCTTGCCGCAAGACCAAAAGCACTAGGACTGAAACCTCTAAAAACTCTGAACAAAAATACCATCTCCATTTCCCTCTCTCTCTCTCTCTCTCTCTCTCTCTCTCTCTCTCTCTCTCTCTCTCCAGCGGTACTGGGGGATTGAATCCAGATGTTTGCCCATATTAGGCAAGCTCTAACACTTTACTGACTGGCAACCCCAGAGCCCTTTTTAAAACTTCTGTTTTTATTTGAACATTGAAGCAGGTTCTTGCTAAGTTGCACAGTCTGTCCCTGGCCTTAAATTCAAGATCCTCCTGTCTTAGCCTCCCAAGTAGCTGAGAATACAGATGTGTGCCATTGTACTCAGCTAACCTTTTCTCTTTATAAGCTGCTCTTCTCAGGTGTTTGTTACAGTATTGAAAACATAGTACTCGTTAGCCTTAGTCTTGAAGGCCTGCAGTGCTAGTATAATAAGGACCCTGGAGGCCTGTGTCATATCTTAAACTAGTAGTATCCTTTACTTAAGACACAGCGTACTGATCTTCTGTCTGGGCCTCCAGAAGGCAGCTCCTTTTAAAATCAGCCATTATTTAAAGTTATATATGATGTGTAATCCAGTACTCTTACCGTAAGGCAGAGCCTTTCATAACATTGCTTGTCTGTTTAAATTATATCTAAGTATAATTTATCCTGCCTGCAGCTGTAGCCCTGTGGCATCCGATCCCGTCAGATCTTGGAAGCTAAGCAGGGTCGGGCCTGGTTAGTACCTGGATGGGAGACCGCCTGGGAACACCAGAAGCTGTAGGCTTGGGAGAAGGACCTGGCAACCCCCTCCCAAAAATCAATCTGCCATTGAAATCCCGATGAATAGCAGAGAAGGACTGACAATAGTGTTTCCCCTGTTGTACAGAGGGTCGCTATGAGTCGGATACCGACTCGACGGCACCTAACAGCAACAACAACAATAATTTATCCTAGCTTCCTAGAATTTCTCCCCACACATGGAAAAACCACCATGAGTTCATAAAAGATGCTTTTAAGAATTTTTGCAAACTGTTCCACTCTACTATTGCTGCAGAACTTGCTGGCTGCTATTTGGTAATTCTGAAATACCCTTGGAGTATGTCCTTCTGATCATGTTATAGAGATGACTATCCAAATTCTTCCCAATTTGTGAAGGCTGGCAGCAGTCTGGATGATGCCATGTAACTAGAGCAGTGACTTCTGATAAGCTTCTATTTTAGATTCCATTTTACAATAATGAATTTGACCTTTTAGATTCTCTCAAGAAATAAGGGCAATTCAGCTGCACCAGGAAAAAGGCATTTTATGGAGTGTATTGAATAGTTAACATCAACCAACTGTCCATTTGTGGTACTGCTTTAAAGCTTCCCCCTCCATGTTTTTATACTACAGAGTTACATTTTTAGGAGGTAGAGAACAAGTATATGGTACTAGCTTCAAGGAAGCCCACTGAGCTTCTGTTGTCTAATAGAAATGTGTAGACCTTCTTTGACCTTTAATGTATCCCATTTAAAGTGACTTTCAACCCCTGAAAAATACACTGGAACTATTGAGAAAAAAATATTTCTTATAAGGATAAAATAAAATATTAAGGGTAAGAAAACTAAAATAAATTTCAGTTAAGGTTTTCTGGTCTTTGTGGTTGAATCAGGTAGAGATGATACATTAGGTAGTAGGAAAATAGGTAAATGGTATCCTAATGCTAGTAGTAGTGCTACTGAATAGCAAGTGTTTGGTAAAGACTTGCCATATACAGAACACTCTATTGCAGATACCTTTGTGTTCTAAGCAGACAGAGATGTAAAGATAGAATATGTTTCATTTGTGCATTAGGAGTTTGTACTTTTACTAGCAACAGTGTTTTCCATTGTGGTTTCTGAAGGTGTTTGAATTAATTTTCTATTATACTCTAGAGTGATATGAACTATATTTTGACATTTATTTATAGATCCACTTCTTATGATGAGATCCCTTTAAACTTATTTCCACCTGATGACATGTGTAGTAACAAAGCTCACTCTTATGATTCAGTAAATTTTCTTTTTTATGGAGTAATAAGCCATTTGCTATATCCATTATGCAACTATTAAATCACTTTTGTTTACACATTTGTCTCTTACATATTTCACAGAATAATATAAAGAAGAAAAGAAAAAATGTAGGAACTGTAGTTAATATGTAATGAAAATCATATGCAATCATGGATTATATTCCCACTGATCTTTTCTTTCCCTCTATTTCAATGCAGCACTCTTCACAATTGCAGTGGTGTGAAATCAACCAGGATGTCCATCAACAGAGGAGTGGATTGAAAAATTGTGTTATATATACACAATGGAATATTACTGAGCCATAAAAAAGAATGAAATTATGTCATTTGCAACAAATTGGATGGAATGGAGAACATTCCTTTAAATAAATTAACCCAGTTTCAAAAAGAGAAATTTGATATGTTTTCACTCATATGTGGGAGCTAAATCTAATTTAAACGAAGAAAAAAAAGTATATATATATATATGTATATATATATACATACATATAATATATATGTATACATAATACATATATATGTATATAAATGAGCAATCATACTTATCTAAGAATGGAAAATACAAGCAGATCAGAATGAAGGGTGAGGGGATCAGCAAGTGGGAGTGAAGTTTGGAGAAGGGGGAAGGGAAGGGGAAATAGTACAGGGATAAATAAGGGGAGGAAAATCTCAAAATTCAGGATGCAACTATATGAATACATCAATAATTTTTTTCTTCAGGGGTCCTCGGCGAGTGAGGATAGTTGAGCCCAAGTCCTTGTGCATACCACTGTGCTGCAGGCCCCTAGCCCCTTTTTAAATTTTTTAATCTTGAGACAGGATCTCACTTACTTGTGCAGACTGCCTCTAGCCTTGAACTTGTGATCCTCCTGCCTCTGACCCGTGAATTGCTGGAATTGTAGGCATGCACCACTGTGCTTAACCTCAATAAGTTTTTAGTGAATGCAATAAATATGAAAAATGGAGACATATCCATTTTTATTTAATAGCATCCAATGGCTTCTTGAATAACTGTCTATAACTCCCACAATAGATTTTTTTTTTGGGAAATCTAAAAGCCTAAGCAGGTGGTCAAAATTCAGCTAGTGATAGCTTTGCTGCAAATGTAACATAGAAATTACTTTCTGCAAAGGAATCTAGAAATGGAGAACAACCTTTTCAAACTGGAAAAGAGAATATGTGTAATTTTCCTCTCATATTACTTAGCTAACTAGTGCCTACTACTATCAATATGTGAACATAAGTAGAAAGATCTATGGGGCAAGGAAATTATTATGAGAATGTTAGTCAATTGAAGTCATTTTTTATTCAGTTTTCAAGTACTATGATAATTACAGTTTGTGATAACTACAAAAAAGTCTGTTCCTTTGCAGAAGCATTCTCTCAGTGGTCAGGGACTAACCCAGTTCTATTTCTTTTTTATAATTCTCAAGGATAAACATAGAATGTTCAGGTAGTGAAATATTTGAGAGAGAGAAGAACTGCCCCAAACATCCCCAAATTCATCCCTCTCCCTCCCAGAAAATATAAAATCTTTAGTTAAAGGGGAAGTGATTAGGATAACCTGGGCTTTGTCACTTTCACTCTGGAAGTGTGATATCCTTCCAGCTTCTTCAAGGGAGTCATGGTCCCAGAGGTGGATAGCCCAGTGTGGATTTTTTTTTTTTTTTTGGTTGCTCTCACGCTGGTACAAGTGGAGCAAGGGTAATCAAGACTCCAACAACTTTGGCCTGGTTTTTGAAACATGGGACACTGATTCACACAAGTTCTAGGGCTCACTTGACTTCCTCTGTCTATTTATAAAAGTGCTTCATGTAACTTGTTGCATGAGTGTGTTGTATCTCACCACACTAAAAGACGAGTTGGTAATCAGAATACTTTGAGCCTCTCCTACACCCTGAACCCACACCCCAAGCTTTCAACTCCATACAATCCTGAGATTATGATTTTATTTTTCTTCATCTGTTTTTTATTTGAGTATTATAATAGAAATATTTTCATTTTTACATATTAAAAAGGACTTTGGACAATATTCCAAGAGATTTATAGCCTATTTATTTCTCTAAAATACTGGTATCATGTCCATGGGGGAAATGTGATGACAGCAAAGTTTCTTTATGAAGCAATGCATGCACTCATTGCCCTTACCACGTCTGTACGTGTTTTGTAACAGCAGAGAAGGATGACAAGTAGAGGATGCAGTCTAAGGTCAGCACCTTGGAGAGCTCTCTAATTTCTCTCTCTCTCTCTCTCTCTCTCTCTCTTTTGTGGTACTGGAGGTTGAACCCAGAGCCTGGCGCTTGCATGCTCTGCAAGTGCTGGACCACTGAGCTGTGCTCCCAGCCCAATTTTTTTTTTTTTTTTTTTTTGAGACAGGGTCTCGCTAAGTTACACAGACTGTCTCTGGTGTCAAACTTATGATCCTCCTGCCTCTGCCTCCCAAACTGCTGGGATTACAGGTGTGCACCACCACACCCTGCTCTAGAAACATTTCAACATCTCTGGGGAGTATGTGTCTTTGTATATGCATATGGAGACACGTGTATTTTTGCATATATGCAGGCATATATAATATATACAACAACCAACATTTGTTTATATATAAATACACATATACACATGTGCATATACATATATACATTCTCTATATAGTATATTTATATATTTACAGATTAACATGCAACTTTCAGATAGATTCAGTGTTAGCAATGGACACATTGTGGAATTACCAATTTGTGATGATTTCAGCAGGATTGGTATCATATTTTACTAATCATCAGATTATCTGTCCCAGCATAAAACATGATAACTTTACCATTCTTTATTTAAAGCAGTGATTCCCTGCTAATTATATATCTCTTTTAGTTCATTGTGATAATAATAGCATTAATTAGATTTTTGTGTTCAAACTACTAGGTTATTTACTTCATATACATTTATAGAATACTCACAATTACTCTACTAATTTGACCCTATTACAGTGATTTTAAAGTGTAGAAAACTAAGGTCCAGGTTACTTAAATGATATGTGCAAAATCAGTTACGTACCAATTTTTGGATCCATAATTGAAACCCCAGTATCTGGACTACAGCCAGATACTCTTTTTGCTACTCCAGGCTATAGTATTTGTTACTAAAATTTTAATGTAATATTATTTGTTAGATCTCTTTCTTTTCTTTCTTTTTTCTTATTTTCTTTTTTTTTCCTAGGGGAGGATTAATTCTTATGGGTTGAAATCAGGGCCTCACACATGGTTTGCAAGTGCTCTGCCATTGGGCAGCACTCCAGCCCAGTTTTTATCTTTTATTTTGAGCCATGGTCTTGCTAAGTCCTGCAGGGTGCCTCTGGCATGGAACTCAAGATCCGTTTGCCTCAGCCTCTATGCTCACTGAGATTATAGGCAGGTGTCACAATCTCTGCCTCAGATTTCTTTTATTTATGAGAGATAAAAAATAAAGAAAATTAAAAGCAAATTTTCTGAGATTAATTTAGTAGTACTTCCTTTGATTATGTATCATTAATGGAAAGTAATTCTAGTATCCATAACACATCCCAGTGGATAAATAATGCATTAGAAGTGTTTAGTGACTACCTGGAAAGGGGGTAATACTGACTATTAAGGAGTCCCCAAAGATCTTCCATGTACTTTATTTCCTTCCTTTTTCCAACCAACTGAGGGTTGCGAAAGACTATCCATACTCATTTGCATAAAATAGTTGCTATCATAACTTTTGAGCATGGTACTAGAGGCAACCCACTAACTGTAACCTTTATCTTTATGAGAGTAATATACTTTATAGGTTATGAGAGTTATGTGTCATTCATATCCTCAAGACATTTGGCTATATTATGAAGTCAGAATAGTTTAACTTTGAAATCACAGACTCTTATGACTTATTTTTTTGAGAAAATAAAAAATGATGACTTCATCTTTAGACTGCTCAAGAATGAGGCCAGATATGACATTAATGCTGTTTTATATACCCTAGGAATTTAGCATACCAATAGATTTTTTTTTATTTTTTCATTTGTCCCACTTAAATTTACTGCATACTGCCTTCTCTCACTTTTCAACCAGATTCTCACAAAACACCAAGTGGAGAATTGAATTACTGAACTTTGTAATTCAGGCAAAACAAACACATTTTTTTCTCTTAGCTACATATGCTTTAAATTCTCAATTTTCATTGCTTTTTAATGTTGTAAAATAGGCATGCTTCAGCTAGATATAACAAAACCAGTTGATCTTCTAGATCAACTTCTTTTATTAAAATTTCCCAGATTGTATACTAGTCAGTGATTTTATTCAGATTTGTATCATTTAATACAAACAAGCACAATATAAACATACCAACAAGTGGTCTGTTTCCTGTCTCCCAGATATGAGAGGCAAATTCCTCATATCTCTGGGACTTTGGTGTCATCTGCCTCCACAGAACACCCTCACTATTATACCACAATTTTTCTATTTATCCTTCAAATGTGAGCTCCACTTCCACCTTTTATGGTAAGAGAGCCTTACCATAAAACAGGAATCTTTATCTACTCCACACTCACAAAGTACTGATGATCTTTAACAGTCTTTTGGTATCTATATGCTTGGAAATTTTAGAAGCCTTGGATTTTTAGACCAAAGCCCTAGTATAAGTGGGAGTTTCATTTTCCCTGTTATTGAAGCAAGGAGAGTCCTCTTTGAGCTCTAACTATTTTTTTTTTTTGCATGAGTGAGTTCTGGACATTATCGCTTCTATACCTAAGGAACATGGATGACTTAAATCTAAATACCCCTTTTCAATGTCAACCTGATTGAATAACCTTGTGCCCAATCCTCTTACTCTTGATTTCTTCTAGAGAAGTCTCTGGTGAAGACTAGTTCCTCCCCTTCATCGTTACTGTTTTAATTTCCTAAAGACTTAGACTCCCAACTAATCCCATTCCCAGGGATGTATTCTGGAATTCTCTTCTAGATCTCCTTGGTCAGTTTGGTAAAGGAATCACACTTTTAAATGATGCTTATGATCACATTACATGACCGTCCAGTTCCAGCTGATCTCTAGAACGGGGAAGTTAATTTAGATTAGAATAAATTTAGATTAGCTGGCTTGGATTAGCTGGTTAATTTTTTCCTGAAAGATTCCAGGACTATATTTGGCTTGTTTTCTCTATCATTCCATTTTTAACTTCAATGTTTTCATTCTCACCATTGTTGCCAAGCAAATAGTCTAGTAAGAACTCAAAGAAGGGGGATGGCACTGTCCACAATTGGTCATTTCATGGGAATCTAGGTTTGAATGTGGGACATTGCTCAGTCCCTAGGAACGATGGTATTTGTCATATAAATCATATTTTTGACCCTAAAGCCTGCAGCCATAGCCCTGTGGCATCCGATCCTGTCAGATCTCGGAATCTAAACTGAGTTGAGCCTGGTTAGTACTTGGATGGGAAACTGCCTGGAACACCAGGTGCTTGTAGGCTTGGGAGAAGGATCCAGCAACCCATTCCCAAAAATCAATCTTCTATTGAAAACCCTATGAATAGCAGAGAAGCACAGACAATAGTGTTTCCCCTACTGTATGTAGGGTCACTATGAGTTAGATACCAACTTGGCGGCACCTAACAACAACAACAATGACCCTAAAATGAGAATAGGAACAAGTCATTATACAAAAATATACCCCAAACATTAACATCAAGCTAAATCCACCTAAAGGAGATGTATTAGTCATGGGATCCAGCATAGGGGGGAGAACTCAATACTCCTGTGACCAGTTGCCAACATGGAGCGCATACTAATTGTCATCATAAGCTAATAGGGGAAAGGCCTGAAATAACAATGTAGGGGCTCAGAAGTTGATGCCTAGGAATCATGTTGCCAAGCAGATTAACCAGTTTGTACTCATGAGTGGAGATGGTTATTTTTGATTACTCATGCCGTAATTAAGACTATTCTAGAATGAGGCAGAACCTAGCCAAATAAAGTAACTTTTTCTTCAAGAATTGAGGACTTAAAAGCTCAATTGAAGTGATTATAAGTGCTGAGTACATATTTGACTGATAATACTAACTTTTATTTTATTGGAGTTTTGATCCTCATCTCTATTTAAATATAATTGATTACATTTTCCTTGTGTTCACATTGCATTTGTTATACTAAATTAAGTTTTATTATTCAAATCATTAAGTATTTCCAATCCCAGCATGAGAACATTCAGCATTATTTGGTGGGATAATAAAAATGAAATCAATTCTCAATTATTTGGGAATCATTGGATGCTTTTTCTGGCACCTTAGAGCTGCCTTTTCCCCAAACCTATTAAAAGAGAATACTCATGTTTTGTAAATAAAATTTCACAAGTATATTTCATTAGCTCTTAAAGATTTATGCTTTTCAAATCCATCATTGTTTGAAAATAGTGCTGATCGCCAGGTGCAATGGTGCACACCTGTAATGTCAGCAGCTCAGGAGGCAGAGGGAGGAGGATCACAAGTTCAAGACTAGAGGCAGTGTGAGTAACTTAGCGAGATCCTGTCTCAAAACATAAAAACTTGGGCTGAGGGTGCAGATCAGTGGTCCAGCATTTGCAGAGCATGCAAGTGAGAGGCCCTGGGTTCAACCCCCAGTACCGGGAAAAAAAAAAAAAAGAAAATAGTGCTGACCCAAAGATCATTGATACCATATCAATAATCAACCTCTTGGTAGTTTGATACCACCAAAACTGTTCAGAAACCTCCAAAATTCTTTATATGATAATTTCCTAAAAAGCCTGCAGTTTATTTTAAAATTTCACTTGAATAAATAAATAACTTCCCATGGATTTGTGATAGATACTGCCATTACTATTCCTTTTCATCCTGATGAAGTAGCTTAATATCCTTTAAAAAATGACACACACATACATATTATTTTTCATGGAAAAAGCTAGAAATGGGAAAGATTTTTTTTACATAAATTTGAATATGAGAAGCAGTGTTAGGCAAATGGTTATCAACAGGAAAAATTATGAAAAGAGTAAAATTGATGACTTTTCTTTTGGGTCACTATAATGGTTAATATCAATCTTATGCATATGAAATCTAATAATCATATGACATAACTTGACAAAGCTTTTGTTTACTTCTTTTCTTAGTTTCTTCTTTTGTTTACTTTCTTCTTCCTTTCTTTCCCACCTTCCTTTCACCCTTTTTTCCTTCTTTCCTCCATTTCTTTCAATTTTTCTTTAATAGTAAACACTAGCTTATTTATGAAGTGTGAACAAACAGTATGGTGAATGTTGCAACCAAGAACCATCAAAGAGAAGGGCAGAGATCTTCAATACAGGAAGCATCCTGTGGTGCCTTGAATTATACTAACAGAATGTGACATGTTTCAACTTGTACAGTGCAAGTCAGCCTGGTGTAAGTCACGGTTGAGAGAAAGTATGTCTTAAATTTACCCTAAATCATGGATCACAAACAATGCTTCCAGTGTCATAATTTCTGTCAAATAAACAGTGTGTTATGATCTTATCCACCTAATTCACTGGGTCTTATGCTGTACAACTTGTGGTTCTTCCTCAAAGTTAAAATGACCACAAAAGGTAAACTTTTAAAATCACTTTAGGACATTGATGCAGCCATGACAGTATAGCTAAAAATATTCACGAAAGAAGACTTCCAGAACTACTTCAGAGAATGGCAAGAATGGTGAGATAATTGTGTTTGAAGCAAGGAAGACTATTTTGACGGGGATTAATGGCAATGTGTCTTTTACAGTAATTTTTTAACCTTTAAACATTCACCATTTTTTAAAATAATACCTCATAAAATGGCCTCTGACATTCATGTTTGAATGCATGGTCTAAACATGTCCTATTTTTTCCACAAGGTAAACCATATTGCATACAATTCCCTATTTCTATTCTCTTTTTTTCCCCATAAAAATAAAGAACAAGTTTCTTTTCTTTTATTGGACATTTTTAATGTACAACTTAATGAGTTTCATTATGACATGGGTTTCATTGTGACATTTCCATATATGCATTTCATAGTACATTGTTCACATAACTGCCCCCTTACCCTCTCATGACTCTGCTCCCCTATCCCCACCCCCTACCAATCATTTCCTTTCTATTTGTGTGTCTTTTTGTGAGAATATTTACCTATATATGTGCATCCTGATTTTGATTTAAGTCCAAATTTTTTTCTATAGTGATCTACCTTTTACATTCTCAGCAGTATTAGATGAGTGATCTAGTCCATTTACATTATTGCCAGACTTTGATATTATTGCTGTTATTATTATTTTCCTTTAGCTACTCTTATAGTTTTTTCTACCTTCCCCTTTTTTTCCTGCCATACTAATAAAGTTGTGCTATTTACATTGGGGTTGACCTCTCCCCCTTCATCCCTCCTCACTGACCCTCCTCCCTCTCCTGTCTTCTCCCATCATTGCCTCCCTCTGCTAGATCACTCCCTCCATCTTTCCACTCCTTAAATTGTCCCTTTTATGCTAAGTTTAATTGAGCTTTTTACTATGTTTCAACTTATGTACAGGATTTTTTCCTTCCATTAAGTTTGATTCAGCTTACACATATGAGTGATAACATATGGTATTTCCCTTTTGGGGCTTGTGTTTGTTCACTTAAGATCATGTTCTCCAATTCCATCTATTTTGCTGCAAGTAACATTATTTCTTTGTTTTTTAATTGCTGGATAGTATCCCATGGCATATACCATATGGCATGTACCATAATAATTTTTATCCTTTCTTCTGTTGGTGGGCACTTTGGGTGATTCCATATACTTCCTATTGTGAAAAGTGCTGCATTGAATATGGAGATGCAGGTGTCTATGTGGTATGATGACTCATCTGCCTTTGGGAATATTCCTAATAGTGGTATAACTGTGTCATATGGCAGATCTATTTTTATTTTTCTGAGATACCTCCATATTGGCTTCCAAAGTGTTTGAACCAATTTTCAACTCCAGCAGCAGTGTAAGAGGATTCCGTTTTCTCTACAACCTCACCAGCATTTGTTGTTATTTGTTTCATTGATCTTGGCCATTCTTACTGGAGTAAGGTAGAATCTCAAAGTCCTTTTGATTTGCATTTCCCTGATGGCTAGGGATATTGAGCATTTTTTCATGTGTTTCATGGCCTACAATCTTCTTCATTTGAGAACTGTCTGTTCAGTTCTTTGTCTATTTGTATTTTGGGTTATTTGTTGTCTTGGGAGTTGCTTTCCAAAGTTCTTTGTAAATTCTGAAAATTAGTCCTCTGTCTGATGTACAGGTTGTGAAGATTTTTCTCTCATTAGGTGGGGACTTCCTTAACTCTATTGATTGTTTCCTTTAGTGTACAGCTTTTTAATTTCATGTAATCCCTTTTACCTATTCTTGTGATTTCCTGAGCAATTGGAGTCTTTTTAAGGAAATGTTTTTCTATGCCTATATATTCTAGTAATTTTAAAGTTTCTTTTTTTGTTGTTGTTCTTTTTGAGGTCTTTTATCCATTTTGAGTTAACTCTCATGCATATTGATGTGTATGGGTCTGTTTCCATTTTTCTGCAAGCAGATATCCAAGTTTCCCAGCACCATTTGTTGAAAAGGCTATCCTTTCTCCAATTTGCCTGCTTTGCTCCTTTGTTGAAAATCAGGTGTATATAGATGCGTTGGTCTAGTTGGTCTATCGCTGGGTCCTCTATTCTGTTCTACTGGTCTTTAGGCCTATTTTTGTGCCAGTACCAAGCTGTTTTTGCTACTACATCCCTGCAGTATAGTTTAAAGTCAGGGTTTGTGATCCTTTCTGTATTAGTTTTGCATCTTAAGAGTGTTTTGACTATATGTGCCCTTTTGTGTTTCCTGAATTGTTGGACCATTTTTTCTATCTTTGTAAAGTCTGTCATTGGAATTTTAATGGATTGCATTAAATCTATAGATTTTTTTTGTAAGATAGCCATTTTTACAATATTGATTCTCCAAATCCATGAGCATGGGAGGTCCTCCAACCTTTTAGAATCCTCTGTGATATCTTTCTTTAATGTTTTGAAAATTTTCTTATAGAGATCTGCAAGATCTTTGTTAGATTGATTCTAAGGTATTTAAATTTTTGGTGGGCTATCATGAAAGGGATTGTAGGTTTAATTTCCTTCTCTTCCTGCTCACAGTTGGTGTACAGGAAGGCTACTGATTTTTGAGTGTTAATTTTGTATTCTGCCACTTTGTTAAAGGAGTTAGTTAGGTCTAAAAGTTTTCTAGAGGAGATTTTGGCTCCTTTAGGTAAAGTATTATGTCATTCACAAATAAGAACAATTTGACCATTTCTTTGCCTACCTGCATCCCTTTGATTTCTTTCTCTAGTCTAATTGCCCTGGATAGGACTTCAATCACAGTGCTAAATAAGATAGGAGAGAGTGGACATCCATGTATTATTCCAGATCTTAGAAGAAATGGTTTCAATTTTTCACCATTTAATATGATGTTGGCTATAGGTCTGTCATAAATGGCCTTTATGATGTTAAGGTATTTGCCTGTTATGCCTATCTTTTTTTTAATCATGAAAATGCATTGCACTTTGCCAAAGGCCTTTTCAGCATTGATTGAGATGATCATGTGATTTTTAGTTTGCAAGCCTCTTGATATGTTGAATTATACTAATCAATTTTCATATGTTGAACCAGCCTTGCATCTGTGGAATAAATTCCACCTTGGTAATAGTGAGCAGTTTTCTTAATATGTTGCTGAATTCAGTTTTTTGTTGATTTTGTTGAGAATTTTTCCATCTATTTTCATTAGGGAGATTGGCCTATAATTCTCTATCTTAGATATATCCTTGCCTGGTTTGGGTATCAAGGTGATGGCAGCTTTGTAGAATGAGTTGGGGCATGCTCCTTCCTTTTTTACTTTTTGGAACAATTTGAGAAAAACTGGTTTAATTCTTCTTTGAAAGTTTGGTAGAATTCTACTATGAACCCATCAGGTCCTGGGCTGTTCTTTATTGGGAGACTTTTTATTACCTTTCCTATTTCAGCATATGCAATGGGTTTGTTTAGATCACTTATGTCCTCCGGGATTAATTTTGGTAAATCATATGTGTTAATAAATTTATCCATTTCTCCTGTACTTTTGTATTTTGGGAAATATAATTTCTCAAAGTATTCCCTGATGATTTTCTGTATTTTGTTTGTTATGATCCCTTTTTCATCTCTAATTTTCATAATTTGGGCCATTACTTTTTTCTTTTTGGTGAGATTGGCCAAGGAAGCATCTATTTTATTCATCTTTTCAAAGAACCAGCTCTTAGTGTCATTAATTCTTTGAATTATCTTTTTAGATTCTAATCGAGATATCTCTGCCTTGATTGTGATGATTTCTATCTGAGTGCTCCTTTTGAGATTGATTTGTTGTTGGCTTTCTAGTGTCTTGAGATGTGTCATTAGGTCATTTATTTGGCTTATCCCTACTTTATTGAGGAAGGCAGTCCATGCTATTAACTTCCCTCCTAGAACTGCGTTTTCTGTGTCCCATATGTTTTGGTAGGATGTATTATCTTCCTCATTTAATTGCAGAAATTTTTAAATTTCTGCTTTAATTTCTTCAATAACTCATTGATCATACAGCAGTATATTATTTAGTCTACATGAATCTTTAAAATTTCTGGTGTTTTTCTTGTTTTTGAATTCCAGTTTTATTCTGTTGCTGTTTGATAACATACAGGGGATGATTTCTACCTTTTTGTATTTATTGAGGCTATTTTTGTGTATTAAATGTGATCTATATTAGAGAAAGTTCCAGGTGGTGCTGAGAAGAATGTGTATTCCTCAGCAACTGGATGGAATATTCTGTAAATATCTATGAGTTCCAGTTGGCCTAAGGTGCAGATGAAGCTCGTTTCTCTGTTGGTTTTTTGTTTTGATGACCTGCCTATTGGCAAAAGTAGAGTATTGAAATCTCCCATAATTATTGTGTCTAGACCAATGTAATCCTTTATTTCCCATAAAATTTGTTTTATGAAGCTAGGTGCCCCAATATTTGGAGCATATGTATTAAGTAATGTTATTGGTTCCTTGTTGGTTGTTCCTTTTAGTAATATGTACTGTCCTTCTTTATTTTTTCTAATTAGTTTTGGATTGAAGGTTAATCTATCTGAAATTAGTATTGTGACTCCTGTTTTGGTATTCTTTTCCCCCTACTTGGTATATTGTTTTCCAGCCCTTAATTCTCAACCTATTACAGTCTTTGTGGTTTAGGCGAGTCTCTGGAATGGCATATATCAAGGGTTTATGTTTTTTCAACTAATTGGCCAGTCTATATCTCTTAATTGGTGAGTTAAGACCATTTAAGACCATTTAAGAATAATTATTGAGAAATGTCTATTGTTATGCATCTAGTCAGTACTTGTTACTGGTTTTTGATTCATGTTTATCTTATTTCTTAAAGAACAAGTTTCAAAATTGTTTTTAGGTGCCTTAGAATTGAATCCAACTCTAGAGACCCTATGTACAGTGCAATGAAACATTGCTGAATTCTATGCCAGGCACACAATCTTATTTATGTCTAAGCCCATTGGTGCAGACACTTTGTCAATCCATCTGGTAGAAGGTTTTCCTTTTTTTCATAGACCTGCCATCTCCCAAATGTGATGGCTTTGTCCAAGGATTGGTACCTCCTGACTACTATGACATCTGATCCCATCAGATCTTGGAAGGGTCAGGCCTGGTTAGTACTTGGATGGGAGATCGCCTATGACCACCAGGTGCTGTAGGCTTGGGAGAAGGAGCAGGAAGCCCACTCCCCCCAAAAATCAGCCATTGAAAACCCTATGAATAGCAGAGAAGTTTCAAAATAAAAGGGTGTTAATGTGAAATAAACTTTGAAAATAAATTCAGTAAAACTTCATTAATTTAGAATATTCATATTTGGAATGTTGGGCAATTTTGTTCAAGAATGCAGTATTCCTGATGTTTTTCTTAAGGGACAAAACATTACTTCTGTGTACTCACTGCATGTATATGTTAAGAATTCTTTTCTTTAGATGGCAATGTATAATTTACAATGCATGTTTACATACATTTTTATTAACTTTCCTACCAACCTTTGAAAACAAAAAGTTTTAAGGCTCTTTGAGTTTTATTTGTCAGAATGATATGGTATTCATGGTCACTCTTACACTTATCAAAGCAAGTTATCATATTAGTCAAATATACTGGTGAAATTTATATGTATGACTCAGTTATTAGAGAATTTTTAATCAGTAAATGACTTTGATTTAAAAATATTCAGTTTCCTCAAATTCCAACCAGTGGTCTTCAGAAATTTTTATTAAGGATTTATTATCAAATAAATAAAACTAAGAAGACTGCCAGTAGTAACTTACAATTACTTACATCTCCAGGAATCCATTTAATACATATTTATGGCATATTCATTACATACTAAACTGTAGCCATGTGGTTTCTTCTAACTACATTTAACGTGTTTATTTCATCATTATTTCTTCTATTTTTCATAACAACTCTTCATTAATAGCAATCATGACAATGAGCAATCTACTGGGGTAAATAATAGTTTTGTCCCAAACTTACATTCTTGTAGAAACTCAGAATGTGATGTATTTCGGAACTAGTGTCCTTGTAGATGTTGTTACTTAAGTGAAGTTATAATGATGATGTATGAGCCCTTAATCTTAAATGACTGGTGTCCTTATACAAAGAAGAAACAAGACACAGGAACAGAGACACACAGCAGAATGCCATGTGATCATGACAGTAGAGACTGGAGTGGTGAATCTACTGGCCAACAACCATGGGTTTCCTGTAGATACTAAGAGAAGACATGAAACAGATCCTCTCCTTGAGCCTTTAGAGAAGGCAAGGCCAAACAGCACCTCAAAATCCAACTTACAACCTACAGAACTGTGAGAAAATAAATATCTATTGTTTTAAGCCTCAAATTTTGTGGCAATTTATTGTGAAAACTAATACACAAACAAACAGAAATTTATGAATAAGTATGTTGTTGTTGTTAGGTGCCCTCGAGTTGATGTCCGACTCATAGCGACCCTCATAGGGTTTTCAATGGCGACCATATCAGGATTGCCTTGGGAGTGGATTGCCAGGCCCTTCTCCCATTTTTGCGGTGCTGGGAATTGAACTCGAGACCTCTGAGACTGCAGTGCAGTGGTCTACCAACTGAGCTAAATCCAAGCCCATGAATAAGTATAAGAAATAAGAAATTTATGAATAAGCCACACTCTACTTCCAGAAAAACTCTTCAGAATTTTTCACCTATTTTAACCATATCACCACAAAAATTTCTTTTCCTTCACATCTTAATGATAGATGTGATGTAAACATTAAGGAGTCTTTGGAAAAAGAGAATTAATGACAAGCTGCCAAGTTCTTATGTTGACAATATAACAATAGTTGATGTTTTCACAAAACATGGGGGAAAATAAAGTGAAACAAATAGGGAACTAGTAAAGAGGGATATTCTTGGTTCTAGAAAAAAATTCATTATTGAATCCATATAAATAAAGTCTATTAATTGAGTAGTAAATGTGAATCTTAGGAGACCAAGTGTTTAAGAGCACATTTGATCACCCCACTATAGGTTATATAAATAAGTCTGCATATTAGAAGTATATTTAAATTCTTAAAGTTGTACAAAGTCTATTCAAATAATTTTAAATATTTACTTGGTTTATGCCTGTAACCCCAGCAATTCCAGAGGCAGGAGGATTACAAGTTGAAGGCCAGAGGCAACCTGTGTAATTTAGCGAGAGCCTTCTAAAGATAAAAAATAAAAAAGAGGCTGAGGGTATAGGTCAGTGGTAGAGCACTTGCACAAGGCCCTAGGTTCAACCCTCAGTATTGCAAAAATAAATAAATAAATAAATAAATAAATAAGTGAATAAATAAAATGTATAGAAGGAGGAGGGGAAAAGAGGAAGGGAAGCAGCAGCCACCATAAAACTAATTAATAAGGTGCTGTTTGTAAAGGTAAAAAAAAAAAGTGGAGGGGAGATAATCAGTAATACCCTTTTAACCACTTTTATTAACTTTGAAAAACCGAAGAAAAGCTAGGTTCTAAGAGTCTAAATAGGGACAAAATGTCATCCCCACTTGTGAATATTTCACTGTTGATTGTGGAAGACAAGCATGTAAGTAGGGCAAACACAGTAGAGTTTTATAATCACTACCATGCAGTATGCCTGCAGTGGTAGCCCTGTGGCATCCGATCCCATCAGATCTCAGAAGCTAAGCAGGGTCGGGCCTGGTTAGTACCTGGGTGGGAGACTGCCTGGGAACACCAGAAGCTGTAGGCTTGGGAGAAGGACCTGGCAACCCCCTCCCAAAAATCAATCTGCCATTGAAAACCCTATGAACAGCAGAGAAGCACTGACAATAGTGCTTCCCCTGTTGTACAGAGGGTCGCTATGAGTCAGATACCGACTCAATGGCACCTAACAACAACCATGCAGTAAGTACCGGTTTAATGGAAGCCCATAGAACAACTTGTAACTCATCTTTACTTGTGATGGATTTACTCAGATTGGTGATATTTTAAACTGATCCCAAGTGATTATTAGTTGTTGGAAGTAAGTGATGGACAGGAAATCCGGAAGTAATTCAATGAAAAGAAATAACTTGTACTATATCTGGGGTAGTAACAGCTCAGTTGATAAATGTAAAAAGTTTCCTTATGACTAGTGTACAAGATAAAAAGAAAAGATGATTGACTGAAGCTAGATCAGTAAACATGATGCAGATTAGAGAAGGCCTTGGGTAATGTATTAGAATTAGAAATTTACACTGAGAATACTGGGGAGCAGATGAAGTGTTTTAAGCATGAAATATTCTGCTCAGATTTGTCATTTAAAATAATCACCCTGGCTTCAGAGTTAATAATGGATTTGAGACAGGTAAGAGAATAGACAGGAAAATTAGTTAGGAAACTGTTATAATAACTCATACTAGAGCAAATAGTGTCCTGACTTGAGATACCAGCTGCATGGCTGTGGAGAAGTAGCTATATTCTCTTTATTGAGCCAATGGAATAAAAACAATTAATTGATAGAATTTGTAAAAGGTGGAGGTAGGGAAGAAAGGAGCCAGGCAAGATTTATAGGTTTTTGATATAGGCATTAAGGATGTCTTTAACTAAATTAGGAAATACACAATGAAGTTGCTCATGAAATGGTTGTTGTGAGTCTTCTATAAGAAACGTTACATGGTTATTAAAAATATGATGGTTGTACGCCAACTTAATTATTTCTTAATTAAAAACAAATGCATAAATCTATATAACATGATGGGGGTTATAAAGACTATTCTAGTAAGAAGAAATTTATGTTACAAAGTTAAGAAAGAGGAGTAGGATATAAAATTTCATATGTAGTATAGCTACAACTAGATAAAACATGCAAAAAATAATACAGGGAAGAAAACAAAATCTAATAGTAATTAGATTGGAGGATTGGGATTTTTTAATTTCCTTTTCCTTACTTTATAACTGTTAAAATAATTTTTCAATATTGATCCCATAGTAGAATGTCCATAATAAAATACCTAAAGGTAATTGATCAATTTAATATGAAACCAGTAAAATATTAATTAAATATTCAAAAGAATGAATGGTCATATGATGATATAATGATAACTATGGTCATACCACCATTAATTGTTTAAGGAATTAAATGGCATTTTCCTGACATAGTTTGATAATTAATTTACTATCAAAAATTCTTATAATTTTTAAACATAAATCCTTCTGGCTAAACTGGAATAAAAAAATGATGCATTAAGAGTGGCTCTGTAATCCCACATACTTGGGAGACTGAGACAAGAAGAACACAAATTACAGCCCAGAGGCATCCCACACATCTTAGAGAGACCCTTGCCTCAAAATAAAAAATAAAAATGGTGTGGGGTAGGCTCAGTGGTAGAATATTTACCTAAAATGGGTGAGGCCTTGAGTTCATCCCCCAAGAATTTAAAAAATGATGCATTTTGACTTAATTTTCTTAAAGACAAGTACTATTCCTTGTGCAGTATACAACTAACCAAAATGCTCTCCTTTATATGATTATTGTAAATTCTACTAAGCAAAAATATTTTCATAAGGTGACTAATATTTGCACAAGTTTACATTTTAATGTACGAGTACATTACTTATGAGCAGACAACATGAAGATTCACAAGATTTATTGCTCAGTTGCTTGGTAAACTATTTAACAATAGAATTTCTTTTAATAGGCTATTTGGACTATATATTTTTAATATAACTTATTTTATCTTAAATGACTATTTCCCTGGAACTTTCTCAGAAAAGACCAAATATAAGGTAAGATTTTACTAGACGTGGGCACAAATGTTGCCTGGCTCTGGCTATTTTTGGTTATTTTGGTTATTTTGGTTATTTACCTCTTATAAGGTTTATAAGAGGTAAAATATAAATAATATAATAGTGTAAACACTTATGAACACTTGATGGTACATTATATCAAATAATTTTATTTCCAGAAAGACTCTTAAGTATGTTCTTATCGCAATTTAGAAAGGGAAAAACAAGAGTTTCAGAGGTTAAATCAACCCATGTTGCACTGCCATTAAGTCACTGAACCCAGACTTGAAGCCACTTGTTGTAGCTCCAAGGTCTGCCCTCTTACTCTGTTTCCTCTTCTGTAAAAATTACTTATTCATAGATGAATTGAAAACAGTTTTAGATTCAAGTGACAATATGAGATGATTTCTCTTACTTTGATATAAAAACTATTCTATTTTCTTCAATACTGAATTACTCAAGACTTAGCTTTTTTGGTAGAGTTGTTCTGCACTCTTTGAGACCCTGAGAATGATCCCCAGCACTGGAGAAAAGGGAAGAAGTACCTTGCAGCCCACTCCCAAAACAATCCTGAAATAATCAACCATTGAAAATCCCACGAATAGCAGAAAAACAGTAAGTGCCAGGCATGGCACAGTGTTGGGGAGTGTCTTGTTCTATTGTACACAGTGTTACAGTGAGTTGGACCTGACTGGATAGCACTTAACAACAACAATAAAGGCAGACTAGGAAATGATCAAAATATACTGTTTAAGGTTTCTTTTTCTTTGTACACATCATAAATTTGAGGATTTAAGAAATTGTCAAACAATTTAGTCTAGAAATAGATGTTTTCAATTAAAATCTACAAAATTGTGCCAAACAATTTAGATTTGGTTTGAATTTCAAAATTTTCTACTTCATATGGAATATGTATGCTCTTTACTGACTAAATTTAGAAAGCTCTTAAAGAGGAAGTTTTACAGTTCATAACATGGTTGATTGCAATATCTTGCTTGACACATTAAATTTATTTAAACAATTAAATTCTTATTCATTATATATTCACAGAAATAAATTCTAATGACCCATTTTGTGCATGACATGACTTGTCATGTATTATATTTTATTTTATTTTTTAAGTATATCCCCTTTATTTATAAATGTTGGTGGGGTACAGAGTAATAAGGCTTATGCTCTTTCCACTATGCAGCTATTACAATGCTTTTGGTGACCCTTTCATCAGCTTACATATCTCACAGAATCTTTTGATTAATATATAGTGAAAAAATATGCAGTTTTGGTGTTATATTTTATTTAGAAAAAGAATGCAATGTACAGAATACTTATTACATCCATGTGGATATATGTCTTTGGAGAGATACAAGGATAACATTCTCCTACTAAAAATTCTCAGTCTCAATGAATAAAAAAATACAGATCATGCTGAAGGTAATTGTAAATATTGATTTAAATTTACTTTAAAATTAAGTTTTAATTGTACAAGTTCAATAGGTATTGGTGTATAACTTAAAATATTTAGTTTTATGAAGAGCTCACTAAATACTACAGTCATATATGAGAAACAAAATTAACAATTTCAGTGACAGAATAATCCAATGTTTTAATTACATTTAATGATTTAACTTATTACATAAATCATTATTAAAATGCTTTTAGGTTCTTATAAAGTTCTACAATTAATTAAATTGAAGAGATTTATATGGTTAACTATGTCTTTGCTGTGTTAAAATGGCGTGATCTGTTGATGAGAGAATAGATGTCACTAGTGAGTTGTGAATTGAGGAGCACTCAACAAACTAAAATGCTTGAAAATTCTCTCTTCTACTCAATGTCTCGCCTGCAGCAGCAGCCCTGTGGCATCTGACCCCATCAGAACTCGGAAGCTAAGCAGGGTCAGGCCTGGTTAGTACCTGGATGGGAGACTGCCTGGGAACACCAGAAGGTGTAGGCTTGGAAGAAGGACCTGGCAACCCCCTCCCAAAAATCAATCTGCCATTGAAAACCCTATGAACAGCAGAGAAGCACTGACAATAGCGTTTCCCCTGTTGTACAGAGGGTCGCTATGAGTCGGATACCGACTCCACGGCACCTAACAACAACAACAACTCAATGTCTCAGTTCCCTAAAAATCAGTTCTCAGGATTCACTTGTTTGGGTAAGGGATTATCCCTCTTTCCCAGCTGTTACATGAAATAAAGCCTTTAGCAAAGAGTAGTGCCATAACTTACTAGTACTATGGAATGGATGAATTTAGCAGATGATAGTTCTTCTGAAAGGAAGCAAGATGATGAATATGGACATTTGGTGAGTATGAACTACTAAGAAGAGGTAGAAAATACACAGGGAAGAAAGAAACATTTTTTTAAAGAAGATAGAAGAGGCATAATAACCTTAGAATCCATAGTTTTGCCTGATGATGACCCTTGGTGAGAAATATTGAGGGGAGGGGCATTATCTAACAGGAATCTATACTGGCACAGAGTTGACACAGATAATACTCAAAATTTTGTTTTTAAATCATTCCTGTGCAAACCTCTTACTTTTGGCCTCAGTGAGAAACTTTCCCATTAATCAGCTGGAATTTAAAAAAAAGAAAATTGCATTTTGATAGGCAAAATAAATAAACATAACTATTTTTAAATTCATCTACAAATAATAATGTCTAAATAGGTTTAAGTATACTTTAAAAAATCCTTCTGTTATTCCCAATTAAATATCTGTATATGAGTAAAAGGAATGGTTAGAGGATTTATGGGAGTTTATTCCAAATAGTTGAAAGACTTTATATGTGATATTGTTTTTTTTTTTTTTTTTTTTTTTTTTTTTTAAGGCTCCGGTTAATTTATTCATCATCAGCTGTAGGTAGTTATTGACAGAAATAGTTCCCTAGTCACTTTCTGGTACATATCTGTTTATTTTAGTCTTAGCATTTTTCACTATGTGAGATCTTTTCTGGATTTGTCTCATCTTATTTTCTGTTTTCCCTCCAAGTGTGATACAAGCTCTTTGTGGACAGGGGCCACACCTGTCCTATTGACTGCGATATCAGAAGCACCCAGAATAGTGTCTGACACCCACAGATGCTCTGAACATTTACTGAGGGAAACGTTTGCTGAATAAGCAAAGCAAGACATTTGAACCTTTTGACAGGAACCATATTTTGACATACTCATTTGTAACACCTGTGGAAATCCACGGACAGCGCAAGCAAGTAAATAAAACACTGACCTTTCCCAAGAGCTTTCTTTGTCGGTTGAGCATGCTGCTATCAAGAGCAATGCCATTGTGTGTGTCACTGTCTCATTCAGTTGGGACAGTCACGTCATCTTCCTCTTTCAGAATTGAGCCTTTGAATCAAATGAACAAAATCTGGACCCAGTCCTCTGGAATTCAATGAATACTATTGTCTACTTTCCCTGTGGTGCAATTAGAAGGGGGCAATGAACCCATAGATAACATTGCTTAAAAAGCAATGTCTTTTACTATTTTTTTTTTAATTAGTCTGTTTTTTTCTGGTTGAGCTCTTGAGAGGCTTTGTTTTCTTTCTCTGGAAGCAGAAGGCTTAGATAAGATGCATCTGGTGCTTTCATTTAGATTCATTCTTCCTTGGACTTGATCTTGACATTTGAATTAGCATGCTGAAGCTGCCATAACAAAATATCACAGACTAGGTGGCTTTATATGTGATATTGTTAACACCTCATTGGTAAGTTTATCATCTATTTTCTGCAGGATATTTCATTGGTGCATGTGGAAGATAATGGGCTTGCTCCTGGTAATCATTGTCCCCTTAGGAATAGTATCTTCCATTTTAACTGGGTTAAGAAACATAATAAAAACCAAATTCACAATCTTCTCTTCCAAGTAAGAATTGCTATGGGATTACGTGCTGGAAAAGAAGTCATAACCAGATGCATATCCTTTCCTTCTGCTTTTCCCACCTCACTAACTAGAATATTTACATGTATAGTTCTGAACTATGTTAAAAAATAAAAATGAAAACAACATTCCATAGTGGAGCAAAAAGATACAGAATTCTTGTCACCATGGAGTCACCATATTAGCAACGGACTGCTTACATCCAAGGACACTTGCAATTCTATCTCAAGAAACTATTATTTTAGGTTTCTCTCAGAGTAATCCAAGCTATATCATAATATACAATACTTTTCCAATTTAGCTAACAAGATTGTACTTTTGCTAATAAGCTAATATCTATTTCTCATTCACTATTCCCTTTCTTAAGGAAGTAAGTTCAATACATAATTTTGTGATAGAAAGGGAATGACTGTGTATATATGTGTGCATACATATTGCTCTTTTATCATGAGAATGATTTTAAGTAATCATTAGCCAGAAAATTTACAAAGTAGAATTTACTTATGTATTGTATAATTCAGATTAACTGACAAGTACATGAAAACAGATGGTCTGGATCCAACAATGCAAATTACAACTTTAAATCTGTGTATTTTATGGTAATAATAAAAAAGTTAATGTTAATAACATAAATAAAGATATGACATAAATTTTATTGCTGATACTCAGAATTGTTCTGTCAGAAGCTCATTGAATGTTCCATTAGGTGAATAGAGGATTCATTAATCAGCACTTTGCTTACTAAGTTTTGAATTATAGTTTGCTAATATGTAGTTTCATCAATGTCATCAAGTCATGTCCTACTCAAAGTGACTCCCATTGGGTTTTCAAAAGCTGATTATTTCATAATCCTTTGACTGCCACTTTATTCTCCCACTTTTGTGGTACTGGGAACAAACCTGGGTCCTCAGAAAGGGTGGATATCTGTCAGTTTGCTGTACTGTGGGGGCATGTGTGTTGTTGTGATGCTGAAAGCCATGCAACCTGTATTACAGATATGAGCAGGATCACCCATGGTGGACAGGTTTCAGCTGAGTTTCCAGACCAAGGCATTGTAGAGAGTAGGACCAGGCATCCCATTCCCAAAACAACATAGGGAAAACCCTATGAAAAGCAGAGAAACACTGTCAGATATAGTGCCATAAAATGAGCCCCCAGGTTGGAAGGCACTCAAAAGATGACTGGGTTAGAGTTGTTGCCTCAAAGTAGAGTCTACTGTAAGGAAAGAGATGGAGTAAAATACCAGACACTCCATTTTATTGATGTGATATTACTCAAAATGAGAAGGAACAACTATAAACATCCATTAATAATTGAAATGTGGAATATATGTAGTATGAAGCTAGGAAAATTAGGAGTTGTCAAAAGGGAAATGGACATCAACATCCCATGCACCAATGGGTTAAAATGGACAGGTATGGACCATTTGCAATCATATGGTCTACTATCTGGCAATGAAAAATTAAAGAGAAATGGGGTGGGGTTGTATTCATCATCCAAAAAAGATATTTCAAGATCTGTCCTGAAGTACCATGCTGTCAGAGATAGAATAATATCCATATGCCTAAAAAAGAACGCCAGTTAATATGACTATTATTCAAATTTATGCACCCACCACTAGTGCCACAAATGAATAAAGGATATAATTTTTACCTGCTCCTGCAATGTGCAATAGATCAAACATGTAATCAAGATGTACTGGTAATTACTGGTGACTGGAATGGAAAAGTTGGAAACAAAGAAGGCTCAGTAGTTGGGAAATATGGCCTTGCTGACAGAAATGATGCTGGAGAACACACGATAGACTTTTTTCAGATCAATGAAATTTTCATTGCAAATACATTTGTTCACCAATGTGAATGGCAACTATACCCATGGAATTCACCAGAAGGAACATACAGGAATCAAATTGACTACATTTGTGGAAAGAGATGATAGAAGCTCAAAATAAAAAGTCAGAACAAGACTAGGTCCTGATTGTGGATCAGACTTTCAACTGCTCATATGCAAGTTCACTTAGAACAAGTGTATGAGAGCCAAGGTATGACCTTAAGTACATCCTATCTAAGTTCAGGAACCACATAAAGAACAGGCTTAATGTGTTAGACACTAATGACAGAAGACCAGAAGAGTTGCAGCATGACATCAAAGACATCATTCAAGAGTAAAGCTAAAGGTTATTAAAAATACAGGAAAGGAAGAAATGACCAAATTACATGTGAAAAGAGACTCTGAAAGATGTCCTTGAACTTTGAGCAGCTAAAGTAAAAGGAACATATGATGAAGTTAAGGAACTAAACACAAGATTTCAAAGGGCAGCTCAAAAAGACAATATCAAATATTATAATGACATGTGCAAAGAGCTGGAAATAGAAAAACAAAAATGGAAAAACATGCTCTGTTTTTCTCAAGCTTAAGGGATTTAAGAAACAATTCAAGCCTCCTGTGGAAATAGTGAAGGATTCTACATGGAAAATATTAAATGATACAAGAAACACCAAAATAAAATGGAAGGAATACACAGAGTCATTATACCAAAAATAATTGGTGGATCACCAATCATTTCAAGAGGTTGCATATGATCAGGAACCAATGGTACTGAAGGAAGAAATGGAAGCTGCCTTAGAGTATTTGGTGAATCACAAGGCTCCAGGAATTGATGGCATATCAACCGAGATGTTTCAACAAACAGATGCAACACTGGAGGTGCTAACTCATTTATGCCAAGAGATTTGGAAAACAGCTACCTGGTCAACTGATGGGAAGGGATCCATATTTGTGTCTATTCCCAAGAAAGGGGACCCAACTGAATATGGAAAATATCAAATGATATCATTAATATCACACCCCAGCCATATTTTACTAAAGATCATTAAAAAGTGATAGCAGCAGTATATAGACAAGGAACTGCCAGAAAATCAAGCTGGATTCAGAAGAGGGCATGGAGCCAGGGACATCATTGCTGGTTGGTTACTACCTAAAAGCAGAGAATAACAGAAAAATGTCTATCTACGTTTTATTAACTATGCAGAAGACTGTGTTGATCATAACAAATTGTGGATAACACTGAGAAGGATGGGAATACAAGAGTATTTAATTGTACTAATGAAGAATCTGTGCATAGACTAGGAAGCAGTCATTCAAACAGAACAAGAAAATACTGCCCGATGTAAAGTTGAGAAAGGTGTACATTTGGGCTGTATCCTTTCATAGCCTTCAGTATGGACTGTGCTTTAACATCAAGAAAACTAGAATTTATACAACTGGGTCAGTAAGTAATTTCATGAGAAACTGGAGAAAATTGGAGAAATTGGAGAAAAATGGAGAAAAGTTTGAAGCTGTCTAAGATTTTGCTTTACTTGGTTCTACAATCAACATCCATGAAGCTGCAGTCAAGAAATCAAAAGATGCATTCATTCGGAAAAACTGTCGGAAAAAATCTCTTCAAAATGATGAAAAGTAAAGATGTCACACAAAAGATGAAGGTAGGCCTGGCTCATGTCATTGTATTTTCAGTTGCAACATATCATTTTGAAAGCTGGATGCTGAATAAGGGTGACAGGAAAAGAATTGATGCTTTTGAATTATGGTGCTGGAGTATCAATTGAATATACTGAAGACTGCCAAAAGAACCAAGAGATGTCTCCTAGAGGAAGTGCAACCAGAGTGCTCCTTTGAAGTAAGGATACTAGATTGCATCTGATGGTATTTTGGATTTATCAGGAGGAACAAATCCCTGGAGAAAGACATCATTTTTGGGAGAGTAACAAGCCAATGAAAAAAGGGAAGACTCTCAACTAAATGAATTAACACAGTGTCTGCAGCAATGGGCTTATACATAAAAAAAGTATCATGTACCTGGCACAGAATCAGGGATTATTTTCTTCTGTTGTACATAGGGTACTACTGGTCAGACCTAGTTGAAAGGCACCTAACAACAGAACAAAGATGTTATGTTCTCTCATGCTTTCACATCTTTGTCCATATATTTGGTGTTCCTCTCTTAATGGTGGCCTCGTATCATTTTCTACATGGTCTTCCTAATCTCATAAAAGGATTTAGTAACTACTCCCCGGTTCACTCCATCTTTTATTTATCTCTTCCATAACCCTCATTACTTTGTATTGCAACAATCCACTTGTATTTGTCTTTCCAATAAACTTACATTGCATGAAAATGGGGTCAATTTTTGCAAATATTTCAATTTTAATCTTATGCCAAAAAATAATTTGCACCAACTTTAGATTATCCAATATAGCCAACATAAAACTTTTTGATGCAGTAAAGGATAATAAATATTTTGTTAATAATACCTAGAAAGTGTTTTGTCTTAACCTTGTACCACATAGCATAAAATGAAACAATAAATCTTTTACTTTATGAGTCTTTAGTTCATTTAACCAAAAATTTTTTTGAAAGTTTAAAAATAAGTCTTCTTTTCACAAGGCAATCATGCTGCTAAGCACCACACTACAATTTTATATGCTTGGATCATAGATTATTTTTCCTTTTGTTAATATTTTCTTAGTTAAGAAACTCTTTCTATTTTTTGAGAAAATTCCATGAGTTATAAATTATTTCAAGGAGATCTACCTTCACATTATTTTGTTTAAAAAATCAAAATAGTCCTGGTATTATTATATGATGCATTACTGTACCACCTAATTAAGAAACTTCAGTAATACACAGTTTAATCTTCATTTAATACAAAACAATATTTTTTCCTTTTCTAATGTCACTACATGAAAAAAAATAAGATTATTGGATTCTATGTTCTGAGTGCCTTTGAAAACAATTTCCTTGCTTTTCAAGAGAAGGTTTGCCATAGAAAGAAATTCTTTGTGAAAGTTCCATTGCATTATCCAAACCCTAATATTTGCTCTGGCCCAACTGTCATTTAATTTTGGGTTTCCTTAGCTCTCAATGGTCTTTTTTCTTTGGCTGATATCAATTATGACTCAATGATTATGGGATAGTAATAGATAATATGCAAATACTGTTTTATATAACATGATCTCAGTCTTAAGTAGCATCTAAAAGGACTGATTCACAGGAGTATAGAGTAGAATCGTAATTACCAACGGATGAGTAGGAAAGTCAGAAGTTGGGAACATGTTGGTCAAAGGATATATAAATACAGTTAGATAGAAGGATTACATTTAAGTGATCCATTGTACAGCATGATGTCTATAATTAATGACTTTATATCATATATTCTTTAAAATATAAAGAGAGAAGCTAAGTACTCTCCCCACAAAAAGAATTATATGAGGTCATTTGCTTGTTAATTAGCTAGAATGAGTTATCCCACTATGTATCAAACTATCATGATACACATGATAAATGCATAGAATTTCATCTGTCAATTTAAATTTTCTTCTATATGCCACTTTTAACTCTGTTTACTATGTTAGTTTATTTAACTCCAACAACTTTATGAGGTATAAGAAATTACTGGTTTATTTTATATATTAGAAAACTGAGATAGAAAAACTATTTTATCCAAGGTTGTTGTTGTTGTTAGGTGCTGTGGAGTTGGTATCTGACTCACAGTGACCCTACCTACAACAGGTGAAACACTTTTGTCAGTGCTTCTCTCCTGTTCATAGGGTTTTCAATGGCGGGTTAATATTTTTGGGGGAGTGGGTTGTCGGGTCCTTCTCTCAAGCTTACTGCACCTGATTTTCCCAGGTGGTCTCCCATCCAAGTACTAAACAGGCCCGACCCTGCTTAGCTTCTGAGATCTGACAGGATTGAATGCCACAGGGCTACTGCTGCAGGCTATTCAAGGCTATATAGCTAAATAAATTTTGGAGACAGATCTGTTAGTTCTGTTGGAAGTCCATAGGATATTCAATATTTGTCTCCAACACCATAATTCAATCCATCAATTTTTCTGCCTTCCTATTTCAACATACAGCTTTCACAACCATATGAGGCAACTGAAAATATGGTATTCTGAGTCAGGAACATCTTAATCTTCAATCTGACATCTTTACTATTGAACACTTTATAGAGGTCTTTTGCAACAGCTTTTCCTAATGCAATGTGTCTTTTGATTTCTTGTCTGCTACTTACATGAGTGTTGATTGTAGAACTAAGTAAAGCAAAATTTTAGACACCCTCAGTCTTTTCTCCACTTATCATGAAGCTGTGCACTGACTCAGTTGTAAGGATTTTTGTTTTATTGATACTGAAATCCATACTGAAAGCCATGTTCTTTGATCTTCATCAGTAAATGTTTCAAATCCTCTTTATTTTCAGAAGAGTTGTGTCACCTGCATAACACAGGTCATTAATGTCTTCCTCCAATCCTGATGCCCCATTCTTCTTCATAAATTCCAGATGTTTGGATTATTTTCTCAGTATAGAGGTTAAAGAGGTATGGTGAAACAATACTGCCCTGATGCATACCTTTCCTGACTTTAAACCAAGGAATATTTCATTGTTCTGTTTGAATCACTCCTCCTGGTCTATGTATATATTCCTTATGGGTACAGTTAAGTGTTCTGGTATTCTCAATCTTTACAATGCTATCCACAATTTGTTGTGATCCACACAGTCAAATATCTTTGCATAATTAATAAAACACAGATAGACATCTTTCTGATATTCTCTACTTTCAGCAAATATCCATCTGACATTAGCAATAGTGTATCTGGTTCTGAGGCTTAGGGCTTTTTTAGTACCACACTAATATTTCAGTGGTTTCTTCTTCCTTGAATGTTGTTATGGTTTCAGAGACTTCAGGTAAAATTAATTTTAAATTTTGAAACTTCCATAGAAGTAGTGGATTGACTTGGCTTGGGTCAAACAAGCGATTATGGCCACAAGGGCAGACACGAGTGTATTCTTGAATTTCCTGGCTATTTTTAGAGAAGAAGGAATAACTATGTGGGAGGAAGCCACCTTACTTGTTTTATATTTTCCCAACATATATTCTACATTCTAGATTTTCTTTAATTTATTGGAATCTAAATGGAAATAAATAGCTTTGCTAAACTACATATAAATTAGGATAAATTATTTCTTCACTTTCTCATCTGTTTAATTTTATATACTTTTCTGTGTTCTGTAGGGTATATGCACATTGAGACTTTTGTTCAAAATTGTAATGTGCATGAAGTTAAGAAAAAGTTTAATTTCTATTGCTTCTGATTTTTATAATAGTCATACTTGTGACTAAAATTGAAAAATGCACTCCCTAGATATTGATTAAAGGGAAAGATTTGTATTTATAAAGATGAGTTTAAAGGTAAGCACTCTCTACTTTAAAGCACTCAGATATTTTATATATCTGCTAATGACGGGAAGATGATGGGTAATGGATCATCTACAGGGTTGAAAGTTTGCCCTCATACATTGAAGAAAAGTTATAGAGGCATCATACTAATGCCACAAGTAATGGAAATCATTTCTAAACTTGGGGGAGGTCAAATGTGGTTTGTAGTAAGGAAACTGTATTTGCTGAATTAAGCTTTTCAATCTAATTAGTTTAAAGGCTCTGAGTCTACCTTATGACCTTTGGAACAGTTATCCATTTAAAAAGTTTTTGCTGCCTAGACCTCTGTGAACTCTCTTAAGCATCTGACAGATTTAATACATAAATTCATTCAAAACTTACTTTTTTATTATTAAAGTTCTGTCCAAAATGACAGCACTTATGCTAGAAAGACTAGATTTAACCTGAGAAAACAGCATGGGTTCTGAAGATATCAATGTATGTTAAAATTTATTATCTAATGACCTGGGCAACTCCATGGACCAGGAAATCGTAAAGAAAATCCAAACTCTTTGCTTCCAGACTCTATGAGCTTTGGAATTTTTGTTCTGCCAAATCAATTTTTACCAAACTTATACTTCCAATTACAAATAAAACAGGTGAGACATCAAAGATACCATTTAAACTTTCTCTCTTGGAATGTAATATATGCCAGTACTTTGAACCAATGCACATCAAGATTGATCCTATAAGACCTGCGAAGTTCCAATTTTATTCTAGACAGAATTATGTGCAAACAGTTTGGCTTACTAAATTGAGTTGAGTAGAATATTTCAGAGCAACAATTTAGAACTCTTGACACATTGTATTGATAATATTTGAAATAAAATTATTTCCTATGAAAATCTATAGGATTACTGTAGCATCACTGGAAGTGTTCACATAAAATATTTTCTTATGTTTGCTTCCAGTTATCTGTGTGTTTACCACATGCGTGACTTACCTTACTATAAGAGACAAAAACCTATAAAACTATGTGAAGATGGCATGGTTGTTTGTAATCAAGTGATTCAGTTTTATGTGTCCAGTAACAACTTTAATATGCATAACATTTATTAATCATTACACATTCCACTCATACTTCTAGTATTAATTATTTCATCATATATTAAGCTGTATTTATTATTTAGCACACATTCCTTCCAAAGTTTGTGCTTTCTTGGTGAACGGCTCTGTCATCTACCGTGTAACGTAATTAGAAAGTCTGAGTTATTGACTTTATCTCAAAGGCCTCTCAACAAAACTCAGCTACTGGAGGGTCTTCACCTTTTTCCTACAATAGAGTAGCTTCTAATAGACAGACCTCCTGAAAAAAATCTTTGAAATCTAGACAAAACATAAAATCAACTGATTGAAACATCAGAGAACAGCCCAGGTAGCCAGAACTGAGGAGCTAAGATCTCAGAATAAAAGGTAGAACTTTGAGGTTAGCTTCACATACTCCTCCATTTTTCTCCTATGATATTTGCTTATGTTTTATGTGGACAAATGAGGCTAAAAGAATGGTCTAAAACTTGCAGCAGTTTAAATGGGCAAAGAAGGTGTGATTTAACGTATCAATAACCCAGTTAGGAGAAAAGTGAACCCCTCATTTCTCTTGCATTCACTCTTCAATGCCAACTTCTTATATATCCTTACAAAGGAAAGATACCAGAGGAATAATGTTGCAGTTGCTGAGAAGCTAAAGATTAAGCAGAAATTCCAGCAGTTATAAGATATTCAGGAGACAGGTTTCATGTTCAGAAATGGAGTTAAGTAGTCTGGACTTTCAACTGAGGTGTGCAAAGGCCTCAGAAGACACCCTACAGCTATGGTAAGGACACTGCAATGAAAGGTGGGTAGTATTTGCTGCTTGTCAACAGTATAGAGATATCTTATTCCTGTCCATTCTCAAGTCAAGTATATCAGTCTCTGTGGACTTCAAGTAACTATCTAATTATATTCTTCTTTTTAAAAATTACTTTGATGTTGTTACTTAATTCAGTCAGAAAAGACATTGAAAAATAAACTGGTAACAGAGCATACATGTTGGGCCAATGACTCTCAGAAAAATTTGAGTGATTTAAAATTCTTTATTTAACCAAAATGAGGCATAAGATGATGAAACTGCCTTTTGTATTTTGGGATGAGAATATGACATCCTTGTACTCTGTCATGAAAATAAAAGAAAACAAAAATAAATAACTGGGTCTACACCACACTAAAAAGTTTCTGCACAGCAAAGGAAACAATTTTAACAATGACAGGAGAACTTGTAGATTGGGCAAAAAGCTTGCAAATGATATACTTCATAAGGCATTGATATCCAACATTTATAGAGAAGTCATAAATGCCATACTAGAAAAGCAAATAATCCAAATTTAAAAATGGGCAAAGGATCTGAATAGACATTTCTCCAAATGAGATGTAAAAAAAGACAGCAGGCATAAGAAAAGTTGCTCAACAATTGTCAAGAATATGCAAATGAAGACCACCATGAAATATCACCTTACATTTATTAGGATGACTACTGTTAAAAACTCAAGAGATAATAAATATTAGCATGCATGTTTTTGTCAAATGTGAGGATATGGAGAAAAGGTAATATTTCCAAATTGTTGGGAATGTAGATTAGTGCCATTATGGAAAACAGCATGGAGACTCCTAAAGAAATTGAGAATAGAGCCACTATATGAGCCAGAAATCATTCTTCTGTGCATATATCCAGAGAAATGAAACCACAATTTTGTAATGATAGCTTCACTACCATGTTCATTGCATTATTATCTACAATATCCAAGATGTTAAAATAAGTGTCCGTCAATAGACTAGTGGATAAATAGACTAGTGTATATGTGTATGTGTGTATGTGTGTGTATTTCATTTGTGTGTGTGTGTGTGTGTGTGTGTGTGTGTGTGTGTGTATAATGGGATATTATTCAGACTTTAAAAATGATATCCTACCAACTGCCATGCTATGGATGGATATGGAAGATGTTACACTAAATGAAATAAATCACATGAAGGGAGAAAACTACATCATGATCTAATTTATATGTAGATTCCAAAATATTAAAAGTCAAATATACAAAGCTAGGGAATAAAATAGTGGTTCTAAAGTGGAAGGGAAGAAATTTGAAGATGTAGGTCAGAGGCTACAAAGGAACAAATATGTAGGATGATGAAAAACTCTAATGTCAACATAATGACTATAATTAGTAAAATAATACTATGTTAGGGATTCCCACTAAATGAGTAGATTTAGCTGCTTTTGCCACAACAACACAAAAAATAGATAACTGTGTGAGGTGAAGGCTGTATTAATTTGCTTCTGTATAGTGACCAATTTACTATATATATGTGTGTCTCATAATATCAGATTGTGTGCCTTAAATATACATGATGAAGCTTATTTAAAATAGTCTATCTTTATTGTCCAAAACATGTTTTATTGTTTCAGGGTTATTTTTTCTAATGTTCTGCCACATTTTTCAGTACTGGGGTGTTGAACTCAGGGCCAAATACGTGTTAGGCAAGTGTTCTTGCCTAACCACTGAGCTGCAGCCACAGCCCACTTTTGCTTTTCTGTTTTTTGAGACAGGGTCAGCTAAATTGTGCAGGCTACCTTTGACATCGAACTTGTGATCATCCATTTTACCCTTCTGGGTAGCTGGGATTACAGGTATGTGTCATGGTACCTATTTCTGGTTTTAAAATGGCAAATAAAATTGTACGTATTTCCTGTGTATAGCATAATGTTTTAAAGTATATAAACGTTGTGGATTGACTAAATCTAGCTATATATATATGCATTGTCTCACATAATTTATCACTTTTATGGTAAGAACACTTTATATCCATTCTCTGAATAGTTTCTAGGAATATATTACTAACTATAGTCACTATGTTGTACAATAGATTTCTTAAACTTATTCTTCCTATTTAAATGAAATTTGGTATCCTTTGACCAACATCTTTCCAAACCTTCTCTTCTCCTGACCACTCTATCCTTGCAATCACCATTCTGCTCTCTGCTTCCATGAGATGAACTTTTTTGGATTCTACATTCAGATGAGATCATGAGGTATTTAGAAAGTAGAATCAATAGTACATGTTAGTGAATGCTGTATATCAGTTAAGAAAATTAAAGTCTCAGGTACATGCTTTTTTCCTCTTTTCACCTACAACATCTCTTCCATCCACCTCGTCATTCTCATTGCTGCTACTTTATTCTACTACTTTATTTTTAACTTTCATTAATCATCTTTCTTCACCTCCAAGCTGTTAACCCCTTTCTCCTTACTATGCATTATAGAAACCATTATAGAATGCTTGCTCTGCACTCTCTGAGGTCCTGGGTTTACTCCTCAGCACCACAAAAATGAGGAAAGGACCTAGCAGCCCACTCCTGAAACAATCAGCAATTGAAAACCCCATGAATAGCAAAGAAGTACTGACATAATGCAGGGCAAGGCAGAGTGTCAAGGAGTGTTTCATTCTGTTGTACATAAGGGTTGTTATAAGTGGGACCCAACTCAACAGCACCTAAAAACAACAATAACAAAAGATTAAGTTTGGTAGTAAAGATGATCAGTTTGGCTTGGCATCCTAACATGAAGACAATTTAGATATTTAAAAATAAAATATATGAATCACAGGACCAACGATTTTGAAGCTATGACTTAAAATTGAAAGTTAATGTAGGCGGATACATGAAGTTACTCAGATAATAGAGAACCTGTGGTAGAATATTAATGAATATCAATGTATCTAATATTTAAGAATATTCCATAAAGAGAAGGATAAGCAAAAGGGAAATAATTGAGATGTAGTATGAGGCATGGATAGGAACATACTTAAACAATGAATAGATTTTGTGGAAGGGCATGTGAGATCAACAATGTTCGATGAAACAGGATGAGAACCATGAGAACCAGAATAAGAACATAAAATTTAGAAAATTGGTTGGATTAAAACAATTCCATAGTCTACAGTATATGTTGAGTGTTATACTAAATGCTCCACATATTTCATCACACTTAACTTTCCCATCAACTCAGAGAGGACATTGTTGTTGTTAGGTGCTGTTGAATCGGTATCCGACTCATAGCGACCCTCATAGGGTTTTCAATGGCTGTTTCGGGATTCCCTTGAGAGTGGATTGCCAGGTCCTTCTCCCATTTTTTCGGTGCTGGGAATTGAACTCGGGACCTCAGAGACTGCAGCACAGTGCTCTACCAACTGAGCCAAATCCCAGTCATTTTAATGGTTATGCTTAGGGAAGTTATGTGACCTGTGAAGATCCCACTAAATTAAATGGCAGAGCTGGGGGTGGAAACTTGTGCTTTTGGTACTATACCATATCTTTTCCCCCAGATTCCTGCTGAGATTCAGTCTCACAATTATCCTTCTCTATTATAATCTTTTATATCTTGTTATTGGAAGAAATTCTGAGCAAGAGAAATTGGGAGAAATGAGATGAATAGATAATAGGAGGCTTTATATTGAGCAGAGCAACAAAAATTAAGGAAAATACATGTCTGTAGAATTAAGCATCAGGGTTACTTATTCTCTGCTTCGGTCTTTGGAATCCAGTATGCAAGGCTGCACTGTCAAGCTTTCCCGAGGTCACCATGCACTGCTAGTGCTTTTCTCTTGAATAATGTATGTTTAGCTCAGAAAATGACCTTATCTGCTGGTTAACATCTTTATATTGAAAAGTTTATATTATTCAAGTCAAACTGAAGAAATTTTTGGTAAACACTTGCTTTGCATTTTTGTTTACTAAATGACATTTCAAATTTATTCATCATAATGTCAAATTTTAATAGTAAGATTTATGGAAATATTATCAGCACAAATCTACCATATATAATGTTTTATTTCACTTTTTTGCTTAGGTTCAAGTGGTTTACTGTTGAATTTGTCAAAATGTATGGGTAAATATTTCATGGGATATTAGACTGTGTTGTTTCTGTCCAAGAAAATCCAGGACCTAGATCAGGTAAGGCTGCATCTGGCCTCAGTTTCTGATGTCAGGAAGCTGTATGTTTCATCATATCACTCGTTTTACTGGAAGGTGCCCTTAAAGAGAATATTGAGCAAGAAAATATGAACTACATCCATAACCTTCATCAGACTCTTTGTGGGGATTAGATAATTATGGCATATATAGCCTTATGTTGTTGAAGATAAGAAAAAGGATTGTGACATTCTATTGAAAACATGGACACATGCTACAAATTACATTTAAAGATACTGAAATCCAATCTTTCTCTTCTTCTTGTCCCTAAATGCCACTCCCTACTTAAAATTGTCTTTATCTCTCCAACTACATATGATTATTTCTTATTCCTTTGAGTAGCAAATATTGACAGCATTTTGTAATTATATTCTGTTATTAATCATATTGAACCTTTTATTGGTGAGATTGATGTTTTATTACTTTTATGTATTCTAGTGAACTAAGATCCCTGAAAACCATAATAATTTTCTCTTTCTTATGAGATGTGCTGTGACCCCTGGCTTCTATTTCATGCAGAGTGGCTTCTTGGCAAATTCTTTTGTTCATTTTTGAAATAAAAGTATAAATCAGCATTTTCTTTTTGGAGAGGTAATATAGTACAAATAGGTACTGAGAACTGTCTCTCTCCTCACGTAACATTACTTGTATCCCAATTTCCTGTCTCGCCTTAACAAGACACTATTTTCCCTTCTGTACTGAGTGTATCCTATACCCAAATCACATTGTTCTTGAAAACAACCCCTTGGCTCTTTGCCTTTTCAGATTGTTCCTGCTATGTGGAACAATTTCACACATAGGTGTATCTATGTGTGTATACGTGTATATGTGTGGGTGTGGGTGTTCATATATATATATATATATATATATGAAAGTGTGGGATATTAAAACTATAGTATGAAGGAAAAATTTATTTTTATAAAAATGAATAGGTACCAACTATACAGTGTTGACCCAAATTTTATACAGTCCTAAGTGCTTTAAAATATGATGTTACTTGATTTTAATATCAACCTTATAGCTTAGTTACTATTCTTATTCATACTTGATAGATTAAAACACCAGGAGGGCAAAGAAATCAATCAATTTGCTTAAGCTGATGCAATATGAAGTGGCAGTGTGCAAGTTAGCCCCTTTGGTAGAGTCAAACACTAGCAAAAAACTTGTGTCCCTTTAACCCATGCCACCTCCAGTGATGAGAAGTAGCACTCTGACTAGGATACACTCTCTTGGTCTCATCTAGACAAAGCATACCTGTTTTCATATTTGCCTTTCTTTTTGAACTTAATCATTTTCAAAAATAGAATCATCTGAGTTTTATAAACTTTTGACCAGATCTGACAAAATATCTTACCTTTCTGAAATAACAGTAAAATTAAAGTGATCCTATTCTAAGTATTTTCAGGCAACTTATTTAGTGACATGTTGTTTTTCAGAAAATTCTTTCTAAAATATCCAACAAATGAATTTTATACAGGCAGGCTTTTATTTTGTTTTGTTTTAGTAGACTTTTTCTTTACTTTGTTAGCATATTTGCTCTTAAATAGCTTTGTTGATACATAATTTATATATGAAAACTGCATATATTTAACATGTATAATTTGATGATGAATTTGGACATGTACAAATAGGTATAGAGTTAATATTTATTAACATTTGATATTTCAGAATGACATTTTTTAAAAGATTTGTAATAATGCATATGAACACTTTTATTAAGGATAAAAACTATTTCATTAATATGTCTATAAGGGAGTTATTTAATTAGAGAATTCTTAGTCATTAATTGCTGAGAGAACATAAATTAACAAGTGTTGAGTTTAATAAATCTTGCAGAAAGTCAAGCTTTTTTTGCAAATTTATAAATCTTGGTTTACTGGCAGATATAATCAGGTAAAATATTTTGAAAGTATTTTATTTTATCAATTAATTTTGTCATTTTAAAGATGTCAATAATAATACTTTCATAGCATTTTCAATTGTAATCTCATTGAACGTTTTTCATTTAAAAGTAATTTTTATTTGATTTTTTTTTTTTCAACTGGGGGTCGAATCCAGGGCCTCAGGCTTGCATACTCTGCAAATGCTGGACCACTGAGCTGCACCCTCAGGCCATTTTTTTTTTTTTTTTTTTTACTTTTTGAGACAGTGTCTCACTACATTACACAGACTGCCTCTGGTCTCGAACTTGTTATCCTCCTGCCTCCCCCTCCCAAACCGCTGGGATTATAGGCGTGCACCACCACACCCAGCTTTATTTGAATTTTTAAGCTGCTTTTCTCTTACAATTCCCTCCAAAATCTTGGTCAAACTCAGTCTGTATTTATCTTGGTTCTGTAACATTTTAGAATGCTTATACATATTTTATATCATCAAATGCACCCTTAACATCTTGTCCGTTTTTGCTCAATCTAATAATGATAATGATACATTATAAATAGATTAATTTCTGTTTGGTGTTTGAGACATGTCTAAATCACTCCTCCACACCACCTGGTTTGCTAATTCAACTTGCTCATTATATTTAGTTTTAATAACTTTCCTAGAAGCCACAATCTGTAGATAAGTTAGCTGTTTTTATTTTTCAAATGAGAATAAGATGTGGCTGTAAAACTTCAGAAATGTTCATTTCAACTCAATTATTGTGATTATTTATTTTCATGGTTTAATTTTCCTTAATTCTCTTAAGCTTCCCTGTAATTAAGTTTCCACTGACCTTCAAGAGAGCATATCTCTTCCTTATTAAAAAATCTTCTAAAGATCAATTTCCTCCAATTTTCTAGTCACACTGTCTACACTCCTTAAGAGAATTTATTACTTGAGTCCCAACTTCCCACCGAGCCCCAGTTTTCTCTTATACTTAAGGTCTTAACTCTTTGCTTTTGCACATTATTATTTATGCTTCCTGAAACATTTTGATTCATCTTCTCTTATTAATATCCTGCATATTATATTATATTAATATGATTATTATTAGTGCTACTGGAGGGGTAAACACAGGGACTTACACATACTTTAAAAGTGCTCTATCCTTGGGCTACACTTACAGCTTTTTTTTAAAAATTTTGAGTTAGAGTATTGCTAAATTAAACAGTCTGCCTCTGGACTCGAACTCTCAATTCTCCTGCCTTTTCCTCCTGAATCACTGGGATTAGAGATGTGGGCCATTGTGTCCAGTCCCTGAATATTATTTAAAGCTCAGATCAAGTGCCACCTCTTAAAGAAATCCTAATAATTTCCTCATATAGTTGACCATTCTCTGTTACTGTTATACCTTTAACACATACTGGATGTTGAACTTATTTAAATAAGAATTGTTATCTTCTTCAATTTCAAGTCTGGAAAGTAATAGATTATCTCATGTTATTTTAGCACTGTAATGGTAATGTTTCTAGTTCAATAAATGTATGCCAAGAAAGCACTATGCCTTGTAGGTGGCTTATTTCACTTAACAGAAGAGCCTTATGAGGTAGGTGTTATTACCGATTTACTGATAAAAAAACAGAGTCAGACAGGTAAAATGATTTACCCAAGGTTATATTATAGGGAACAGTGGAGTCATAATTTGAACCTAGATCACATGGTTCTTGAGAGAGCCTCTTTGCCTACAAGTTTTAAGATACATCAAACAATTTGTAGAGTACTGACTTGTGAGAGGCAAACCTAAGATATAATACAATAAAAATAGTGAACTTATGGAATAGATGTCAATATTGAAGAATATAAGTATGTCAGTAAAAAGTAAAACTTGTTTTGTCATTTCTTTTTGGAGATGTGCTCTTGGCATTCTTCACAGAATTAGGAAAAAATCCCAAAATTTGTGTGGAGCCACAAAAATCCCTGAATAGTCAAATTTAACTTGAGCCAAAAGAACAGATCAGGAGGTATTACACTACCTCACTTGAAAACATACTACAAAGTTATAGTAATAAGTGCAACATGATATTGGCATGAAAACAAATCCATAGATCAAAAGAACAAAATAGAGATCCTAAATGTAAACCCACACATCTACATTCAAGTGATTTTTTTTCTTTTGTCAAAGTTTCTGAGAACATGCATTGGAGAAAAGATAATCTTTTCAATATGTTGTATTGGGAAAACTGGATACTGACCTGGAGAAGAATGAAACTATACCCCTATCTACTACAAGCTACAAAATTTGACTCAAAACTAAGGACTTAAATGTAAGTTATAACTGTAAAAGATTTAAAATATACCATGAAACTATAAGAAGAATATAAGTGAAATGCTTTAGGACATGGGAATGGCAAGGATTTTTTTGGACAAGATTCCCAAAGCATGGGAAACAAAAGGAAAAATGAAAAATAGATAAATGGATTACATCAAACTAAAAAGCTTCTGCACAGCAAAAGAAACAATGTTCAGAGCAGCAAGACAAGCTACAAAATGGGAACATATATTTTCAAATTACAACACAGCACAAGTGGGAGAAGGACATGGCAATCTACTCCCTACTCTCTAAAAACAATCAGCCATTGAAAGCCCTATGAGGGTCACTATGAGTCGGACCCAGCTTGATGGCACCTAACAACATACATATGACAGATATTAATATTCAGAATGTGTAAGGAATTTTAATAGCAGAAAAAAACAATTATCTCAATTCAAAAATTGGAAATAGATCTAAATAGGCTTTGATCAAAAAAGACATATGAATGACCAAAATGCTAGTTGGGCCTCTGTAGTCATGACTAGCTTACTAGAAGTCAAAGGCTGATAATTTTGTAAATGCCCATATTATCTGGGCCCTGTGCTGCTTCTTATTTCTCTCTATAACTGTCTTCTAACATAAGATGGTGGCTTCTGCTTCAGCACCTGCTTTTGTGTCTGAACGCTATTGTGGGAAGAGCAGAGGAAAGAAATGCAGAGCACTGTTCTGTCCTTTGAGGACCTGACCAGACATTTACTTACATTAGATTCATCACAATCCATTGTTTTTAACATAGAAAAGTGGCCACACTTAATGGCAAAGGAGTCTGAAAACATACTTTTTAGCTGGGTGACTATGTTCTTAGCCAAAACTGTTATTGAAGAAGCAGAGAACAGATACTTAGGGCATTAAAATATATTTTTTAAAGGATGTTACTATGGCCAGTCAAATGTATACATATTCTTCTTCCTGAACACAGAATCTACTTGTCACCCCTCCAAGAAATAATCTCAAAGTTCAGCATTATTGTACCCAGTATCAAAGCCCAGGAATAAAGTGTCATTCTTTCCATTATGCCAGACCTCATGGTCTGGCCCATTATAAAAGATAAGAAATCTGTTGTCCCTCAACAGAACCAACATGTGCACATTTTACAATAACATAGTATGAATAGGACAGTTACCTTAAAACTATCATGGAGAAGTATAAAGAATAAAGACAGATATTAATCACTGCTCCATAACAGTTAACAAATCTTACTGAACAGAAATTATAAAGCTTTCTTTCCTATCTATCTCAGAAATGGAATAATAGCCTTGGTTACTAGATCTTGTGGCTCCTGGATTTGCATTCCTTGGCTTAGATTCCCTTGTGTGTTGAATATTGTTCTTTCTGGTTATGTTTAAACTTTAAGAAATTGTCTTTATATGTCTGCACATGTCCATTGGACATAACATACTTCTTGGGGATTGCAGAGCTTTTAATTTGCTTCTTGTTGATTCAGTTTTATGACTTATGGTTATCACCAGAACAGTCAAATGCTTGTGATTCCTTTGGGAATGCAATTACTAAAAAATTGTGAGACTTCTCATGCATATATTTCTAAATAGTTTCATATGTGCAAAAGTTTTCTTACTCATTCCATGTTTCTTATAGTTGTTTCAAAATCACCTTGATACCCTGATTTGAACATTATGTAGTACATGCATGTATCAATACATCAAATTGTATCCCATAATTATGTACAGTTTTTGTATCAATTCTTAAAAAGTCCTGATTTTTTTTTTTATAAAAGATGAGTGTAGTTGTCAAGGTGGATGTGATTCTTTCTTCTTAACCTCAGTTGGTAGAGTGCTGCTCTGCACTCTCTGAGGCCCTGGGTTTGATCCCCAGCACCACAAAATTGAGAGAAGGACCTGGCAGTACATTCCTGAAGCAATCCCAAAGCAATCAGCTATTGAAAACCCTATGACAACAGATAAACACTGTGTGGTTGCTATGTAGTTGTACCCAACTCTAGGGAAACTAACAATAACAATTTTCATGTCTTACCTTCTTTTCCACCTGGCCTTAGACACTTTGTTTGTTTTTCCTTATGTATTTATCTTTTTTCAGTCTTTCATCAAATACATGAATTGCCTCCTTCCTACAAGGCATAGCATTAGGATGGAGGGTATTATGATGAATTGTTGGGATTCCTACTTCCATGTGATTTCCACTCTGGTTGAGAAATAAGCCAAAAAGTATTCTGACTTTTATTTAAATTTTATCCCGATAAATTCTATACTTAAAAGTGTAGTGTATAATTTATTAATGATTTTTAATATGCTAATTGAGTATTCCTATATGAAATGCTTTGGAGCAGAAATATTCCATATTTTGTATTATTTTGGACTCTACAATACTTGCATATCAAAAATGAAATATGTTAGGGATGGAACCCATGTGTAAACACAAGATTCAATTATGTTTCATATATCTCTTATACACATAGCCTGAATGTAATTATATATAATATTTTTAGTGTGCCTACATTTTGACTGAGACCAGCCAAGTATGGAATTTTCCACTTGTGGTATCATGTCAGCACTTAAAATTTTTAATTTGGGCAGCTGAGGTATAGCTCAGTAATAGAGTGCTTGCCTAGCGTGCACAAGGCTCTGAGTTGAATCTCTAGTACTGCACACATGCAAAAACAAAAACAAAAACAAAAACAAAACTAAACAAAAAATATTCCAGAGTTCAGAGCATTTAAAACTTTTGATTTTTGGATTGAAATACTCAACTTGTAGTAATATATGATTTTGATGTATGCTTTTTATCCTGATAATCATTCTCTACTCTTGATGCTTTATATAAGCTCTGATTTTATCAGTAGTTTTGTTGATAATGTTCAGGTGTCTCTGTTTTGAGGTCGAAGTATTCTTATTAGCCAATACAAGAAAATAAAAAGTACAGTGCTAATTTCTCATTGGAACTAGTATATAATCAACAATGTTTTTCAAGTCTTGGTAAAGGACTATAATTTTCTTTAAATTACATTAAATTTGATTAAATTCTATGTGCTTTTTATTAAACTTTTACTATTATCTTCAATGACTACAATTATCGGTAAAGAATTTTTTCTGTTTTTTTTCCTTTGGTGCTATCTACTAAAATTTATGTCCTAGCAAGTATCTCCTTACCAGCTAGAATTCCTGCCAAAGACTGTTGTGAAAAATATTCATACCTGTTCTTCAATTTGACAACTATGAATATTTTTTTTTGGTATGCATTGTATATTCACTTGGTGTTTTTACATCTTAAGCGCATTTTCCATTAACTGCCTTGTGCAGTTTCTATGGTTACATACTCATTCCATTTCTATTTTTGCCTTAAGAGGCCAAGCTGCTGCATATGGAAACAAAAGCCAAGGACCAGCAACTTAGCCCTAGTGTTCTTTCTTTGAATTTTATTTTTACTTAGTACTTCATAGTAGACAATTAATTTCATATTAATGAATCTATTAATTATTATTAAATACAATCCACTTACATAGATAATTGGTGAATTTTTTCCTCCACTTTCCTACTTCAGTCTAGTGTGAATACATCTTTTGTGGTAGGGGCCCATTTGGTCACCAAGTTTCCATGTCTTAGATAAAAATACTACAGATAGACAAAAATACTATAGACCTTGTATTATAAAGGCCTATAATTCAGAAAAATAACAAAGTGAGCTGAATCAATATGATATAAATCCATTTAACAAAACATGACCAAGAAGAATTGATGTTATTATTGAAACCTTATTAAGGGCAGTGAAATGGAAATATCTCTTACAAGTATAAAAAGCTGCTGGTGGCCATGTGTATACCTGATGATTCTGGCAGTATAGACAGCTGCCAATGAGCTGTGATTTAAATTAAAGGAAGAGAAAAAGGGAAGTTGCTTGCCCAAACCAGCTTCATATTCTCTTCACTCTTAGTGATTTTTTTTTTCCCTTAAGACCTGACACAAACACCTATGTTTGGTAGAATTCACCACTGAACATATCTGTTTCTGGACTTTTCTTTGATACATTTTTGATTATTGATTCAATATTTTACTTGCTCTATTAAGCTCTATTAAGCTCTATTAGCTCTATTAAGATTTTCTATTTCTTGTTTCATCAATTTAAACTGTGAATTTCCAGGAATTTTTCCATTTGATCCAGTTCTTCTAACTTTTTGGTAAACAATTGTTCATATCATTCTCTCATACACTTCTGTATTCCTGTAAATTCAGTGGTAATGTCACTTTTATTTCTGATTTTAGCTATTTGTATCTTTTCTATTTGTCAAGCTAAAGGTTTGTCTCTTTTTTTTGTCTTTTTAGGAAACCATCACTTGATTTCATTAACTACTGTTGTCTTTGCTCCGATTCTAATGTTTATTATTTCCTTCATTCTAAAAGTTCTGGTTTAGCTTTCCCTTCTTTTCCTAGTTCCCCACAGTGTAAAAGGTAGGTTATTGATTAGGGATCTTCTTTTTTATGCAAGGTTTATAGCTAAAAATTTCTCTCTGAGCATGGTTTTTGTTACATCATATAACTTTTGATTGTACTTTATTTTCATTTATCTGAGGTTGTTTTCTTATTTCCTTTAGGATTTCTTCTTTAATTCAGTGGTGATTTGTTTAAGAGTTTGTTGTTTAGCATCCCAGTATTTGTGAATTTTCAGTTACATCTTTCTAATGTTGATTTTTCACTTTATTCAACTGCAGTAAAAAGTACTCTGTATGATTTCACTCTATTTACGTTTCTTGAATTTTGCTTATAACCTAACCTGGGACATAACCTGGCGAATGTGCCTAGTGTATTAAGAAGAATATATATATTTGGATGTTATCAGGTGGAGTGTGCCAAGTGTGTCTCTTAGGTCTGGCTGGTTTATTGTGTTGTTAAAATCCTCTCTTTCTTTATTGATCTTCTGTCTAGATGTTCTATCCATTATTGAAAGTAGGGTGCTGAAGTTTGTTTGGTTGCTGTATACCTTTGACTTTTTCAGATTTCTGACAAACTTGGTTCAGCTTCTGCTAGTTTTTGATGTTTCTGTGGGGGATTGGAAGTCTGGAGCTCCACACCCTGACATTTTGCTAATTCACTCTCCTATAACTATTTTTATGCATTTTCTATATTTCACCTAAAACTTTCTTGAGGATGATCAGTAGGACATTTATCGTAGTGTAGGAAATAATAAATTATAGCATATGCTGAAATTCAAATAGGGACACTGTACATTAGAAAGCTATTTTAGTGAGAATATGCTTCCCAGGAACAATCCTTTCTGAATATAAACCTGTTTTTCCCTCAAAGAAAAATATTTTTTATTTGCTTGATAGCAATGAAGAAATATGAGAAAATCTAGCATACTATTAACTTTGTAATGGATGGCTATAAATTCTGTGTAGAAGAATGTTATTAAAATTTAGTAAACTATAGTCAGAATGGATATTCTGAAAAGCAAAGATTTGTTGAGAGTATGTTTAAAACATCATTAATACCAAAAATATGATTAATGATCATAATTCTCATATTCTTGCAGTCTAATGACTAGTAGTAAAGTAACAAGGAGTTAGGAAAAACTAGTGTGTTCAATATAGTATAGTTTCCAGTAATATTTTTAGGGAATACTTAGAAAAACATGCAATTTTTTTAAAACAGATTCTCACTACTTCATCCAGAATAGCCTTACATCCTCCTGCTTCAGCCTCTGTAGTGTTAGGATTAGAGGTGTGATCCACCATGCTTGGCCAAAATATATAAATTTTATGCATTATTTTGGATTCACAAGTTTAGAAAACCATACATGTTGGACAATCTCAATGGAAGAGGTCATAATGATTTTCTCGTCTACAATAAGCATTTTTGAGAAAGCACTTGCTATATGAATGGATCAGTGATTGTCTTTATATGTTGACTCCCTAGGTTGTTTCCTTCATCACAGCGGGGTGAAACTTCTTAGATGAAAAGCCTGCTAATGTCAAATTTGAATTCTTATACACAATTTTTTTTTAGACATAGCTCAAATCAGTAAGCTTTCAGCCATTTATGGACGATCTTACCTGCACACCTAGAGAAGCTGTGCCCAACATCTGCTAGCCATAGGTTAGATAAACCTTTGAACTATAAAGATGTTGCCCTTCAGAGTTCTCCAACTCAGATATTCTATAATCCACCACTGAGAAACATAACTAGACATGTTAAAGCCCCTTTCTAGAACTTTCTCTCTTCTAGAGCTTGTCTTGCCTTTCTCTTCTTTTGGATGGCAGCTCCCTCCCCCAAAAGAAGAACCTCTGATTGATCTCACACTGAGATGGACCTCTCCTGCATGAATATCTGTCAGATTGTCACCCAAATAAAGCTTGCATGTATTCTCTGTCTATGTGTGGCTACATGTTTTCCTTGATCAAGACAGAGCTTTCAAATCCCTTATAATACTTTCTATTTGATAGAAGTGGCTCTCAGTCATATTTATTTTGTAAAAACAAACACCCATTTAAAATAAAAAGAGATGCTGCTCTGGATTTTTCATGTAGAAACAGTGTGGGTAGAAGTCCTGCAGCCCTGCAGGAAGAAATAATTTAGCAATTTTGTAAGGTTGAGAGGTGACTAGGATTAATCACCTGGAGCACAGTACGTGAAATAGAAAGTAGCACAAAATGGAGTGGCATAGATTGGCAAGTCCAGACTGCTTAAGGTGTAACATATCATGACAGAGAGGTTGCATATATTGCATATGTCATTAGATGCCATGGAAAGTTTTACTTAGAGTATGACATAATCTGTTGTTATTAGGGACCACTGAGTCAGGTCTGACAAATAGCAACTCTATGTACACAGATAAAATATACAACAGATAAAACACTACTTTTAATGATGAATTTTAAAAGGCAGAACATAAATTTTTATTTACAACAAACTGATCTAAGGGAAAACATGCTTAGAAGAAATAAGTGAGATTAAGTAGTGCTTCTTTTAATTTTCCTATGAGTCTGAGTGATAGCAAGAGGAGAAGGGTAAGCATAGAATTAGGAAGATGTGTTCCCAGACTGCAGCATTATCCAGTAATCAAAGTAGGTGGCTTGGACTACATGGTCACAGTGAGCATGAAGACATAGGCCAGGGTTTGAGATATTGAGCATTTAATAACAACAAACTTGCTGGTAGCTTAGATGGTGGGTCGAATAAAGAGATATCTGGCCTGTGACTGGGAAGGCAGTATTGCCATGTTCAGAAAAGGGAAACAGTGTGGGAACAACGTGCTTTAGTTAGCTCTATTTTGAATATATTAAGGTTATGATGCATTGGAAACATTTAAGTGTTGTTGTCAAGGAGTCAGTTAAGTATAAGAACTGGAATTCTTAAAAGCATTTACATAAATAAGAATTTCCTTAAAGTCCACACACTAGGCCTTGAAGGTCAGTCCTCCAAAAGTGCGTAATTAAAAGTTTAGGTGGATAAATAGGTGAATAAGGCACTGAAAATAGTCAAAATCAGATGATAAAAGTATTTAATTATAGTTTAAAGATTTTGATAAAGAGTTGAACTTCAATTGAAAGGTAATAGGGAGTTATTGAATGTTTTGTGTAGGAACTACTTTATAAAATCATCAATTAATGAGTGCTAATGCTGGTAAGGCGCTGGGGTTTAGCTCAGTCGGTAGAGTGTTGCTCAGCTCTCCCTGAGGCCCAGAGTTTGATCCTCAGCACCGCAAAAATGGGAGAAGGATGTGGCAACCCACACCTGAAACAATCCTGAAGCAATTAGCCATTGAAAACCCTGTGAGGGTCCCTACTGGACCTGACTGGACCGCACCAAACAACAATGATGGGAAGATGGATTGGTCAGAAGAAAACTGAAGTGAAAGATATGAAGAACAAGGTTGTTCTTGACTCTCTAATTATCAAAGATTTTTAAAAACTAGTAACTAGTTCATGTTTTGAACTAGTAACTAGTTCAAAAGAGAAGTAGCTGCTGAGAATAGCTATCGCTGCAAATATTTTCGAAAGTAATTTACTGACAAAAGCATAGTATGTAAGCTCATTTTATTTGTGTTAGAAATATCAGTTCAAAGGATTTATAAGAAGAAAAAACCTCATGGAACAACCCAGACACAGGAAACTTCTTAGGCAATATATTGCAGTACTCTTTAAATAATAAACACAGAGTAAGTTAAATAAATCCTAGTATGTTCTCATAAAGTAATATTATAAAACCATTAAACCAATGTTTCTGTAGTTATTTAATAGTGAGGAAAATACCATAAATTATTGAGTAAAATCACAGAGTATATAGACTAAAATATGTTAGCAATGCATAGAAAATGATATGAGATTAACTATGTGAAATGTGTGAAAAATGACAGTGAGATTAATGATGCC